>JAODAL010001269.1:0-240465 GCA_025379985.1 Phyllomedusa bahiana | reverse complement strand
AAAAGCCCTCACCCCCGGCCTGCCCCCCTCCACCTGAAAAAATTTCTTCGCTTTCCGTTATCCTTAACTTCGAAAGCACAAAAATCCCCTTTCGAATTAAACGCCAAAGGCCCACTGCAACATCCTTCTCTGGGGCCCCTCCAGCTAGCCCCCTCGCCCCCCTCCAACCCAAACCCTTTAAACTCTGCCGCCCGTTTGTTTTCACCCCCTCTCCTGGGCTACTCCCCCCCTTCCCTCTCCCAAACCCCTTCATTTGGTTTTCCCATTGCCCGCGAATCCAGTACAAGTTAATAACCTTGCCTACAAGGTTCCAAAAACCTTCCCCTTTCCATACATATCTCCCTTAGTCTCCAAAATACCCCCCCTCAGAATTTCCCCCGCCCCCCAAAAGGACCTTTTCCCCGCTCTCCCCCCGGTGTAACCCCTCAAAAAACCGTCCCAAGACTTCCCCCTGTTTTTCCCCATACTTGGAAAAAACTCCCCCAAAAACCCTCAGACTCCCCCCCCACCCTCACCCAGCCCAAAAGCAGCCTAAAACCCCATCTCTTCGGGATTGCCAAAAACCCAACAAAAACCCCAAACTGTATTACACTACCCGGGAAATCATTCGGCCCCTCCCCTTTCCTGTCTCTTCCCAAACCACCTTTGTAAACTGTAACCCTCCGGGCAGGGCCCTCTCTCCTTCTGTACCAATTGTTTTTTTTAAAGAAAAAAATTTTGTCCCCTTTTGTACTTTTTTTGCCCCCTTTTAGGGAAAGAAACCTGAATGTACAGCGCTCTGGAACCAAGGGGGCCTTCAAAAATAAAAAATTAAAAAAAATTTAATAAAAATTTGGTAGGAGCTGACAAAGACAAAAGAGGGCTTCTGTTCAAAACAGTACAAGGCCCCCTCCTATGCAATAGCTCATAATCAAGCACTCTTTTCTAATAACATAATTTTTGACTAGGAAATTCATTATCTTAGGCTGTTACATGTAATATAACAGAGAGGATGGCCCTGCCTGCGGGCTTTTTAGGACCTGACCCACTTCCTTTGGGCCCTTATACAAAAAAATATGGGCCCCCTCTTTCCTTTTACCTAAAGCACTCCTTTTTTGCAATAAATATTAACAGTAAGTGCGAGCTAGGAAATTCATTAACTTAGGCTGTTACATGCAATCTAACAGCGAGGACGGCTCTGCCTGCTGCTTTTAGTGCGCCAGTAGACCCACTTACCTATTGGGCCTTTATACAAAAACAGTATAGGACCCCCTCCTGTCCAATTTACGCAAAAATCATCTTTTTTGCAAAAATATACCATAGGTTGGTTAGGCCTTTCATGAACCCTTTTACAGGGATTCCCTCATGCTGCTTTTACATTGCCAGTGGGCCCTCATACCTATTAGCCCCATGTTCAGCTGCACAGCTTGCACCAATTGGATGCACCCCTAAAATGAGGTTTGAAATACTCGTATAGCACTGCCGCTATCTCCATAGACTTTGAATGCAGCAGCATCCCAAATATTTCCCTTTGCTCCATTAAAAGCACTTTTTCCCTTTTTCAACTGTGAGCAAGTACAGCGGGATCAGGTTAGAGATATTTGGGGTCCCAGTGGCAAGACCCCAGCGAACAGACTTTTAACACAAGCGCGGGCCGAGGGTATCCACCTCTATGACCACTAACCGCAAGGAGCAAAGTAGTCACATGGAAACTATGGCTTCAGCTGCAAGTGGGTGCTGTGTTTAAATTTAAGCCCTTAAAAAAATTTTAGTAAAAAAAAGCAAGAAACCCTTTAGAAAAACTGCTGCCTTTTAAATAAAAAAAAAAGGTTGTCTCAAAAACTCCTGTACCACGTTCCAGCGCCGCAGTGTCCGTATTTCTGCCAGTCTTCGGAAGGGAAATTTTCACCACTGCGCTATTTGGCTGTGACAGTCATGTGCCATTCAACTGCAGAGAAAATGGGGTTCTTTAAAATTGCAAAAAATGTAAAAAAATTTATTAAAAAGTCCCATAAATACAAGATTGTGACAGCATTGTTCGGGTTTTATGGTGGGAACTTTCCCTAGTAAGCGGTTTTTAAAAATGTTGAAGACGTAAAAATGTCTTTCAAAAATCTATTATACCGTTACTATGGTGTTCTCCCCATAATCGCAAAGTTCAAGCTGTCATTCAAGCTTTATTTTGGGCTTTTTAATAAATTTCTACATTTTTTTGAAATTTTAAAAAAGCCCTGCCCATTTTTCTCGCTGTTGACTGGGTGGGTTTGAGGAGCCTGGCTAAGGCAGATTCCCCTATAGCGGTCTTTGATTATATGAAAAGTAGTACGTTGAAAAATAGATGCGTCATGTCCCATTGCCTGACGTACTGTTCAGGTTTTTCTTTTTCTTGATGGTGACTAGGCAAAGTAGGTGCCCCACTGCAGTTGCAGGGCGGGGAATTTTTTCTGCTAAGCTGAAAGAAAACCAAAAGCCCACAGAGAGGGAGGACAGAGCGGAAGGGGAAGCATGTGAAAGGGGGCGGCAGGATTTGTTTAGTATTATAAAAATATTTTATTTAAAAAGGGGTTGTCTCATACAATGATTCGGCTCCCCTCAGTCCCTCATTTATTTAATTTGATTCAGGGGCGTGTTTACGGGTTTCTGGGCGCAGTGAAGAGTTGCGATGACACCAGGTCTGTACTATAGAACCACGCTGACAGCCTGTCGGAGACATGGAAACAGGTTGAGTATAGCGCCCCTGAGGGCGATGCAGATTATAAAAAATGGTACATTTGGGAAAAGGGGTTAAGAATGGTTAATGGATTTTACTGCAAAGGATTTTTTTTTTGCAAAATTTTTTAAAAAAAAAAACCCTTGGGGAGACACCCCTTTAATTTAAACATTTTTAGACCCTTTAAGTACCATAATACAAAAAATGTCTGTAAAGCTTTTGCAACCAAGGTATCAAAATTTGAGTATCGTACTGATCCTGTGATCATCTTAAAGCAGTTGTTTACCTTGTAACAAAAATGAAACAACGGCCCGGGGGGCTCGGGTAAAATTTTTTAAAATCCTTTGCTAGTTACACAGCACAGGTTTCGGTATCGAATTTGACCCAATTAGTATTTAGAATCTGCCAAAAATCCGACTGTAAAACCTGTCTGTGTAACCCTCAAAGAAAATACGTGTGCAGTCTACACAGCGCAGATTTTATAAGGGGTCCCCAAAATCGCTGCCAATTTAGCAGTATAGAGCAGTTTCAAAATTCTCCGACGCCATCAAATTCCCACAGCCAAATATACTGGGCCACGGGGGAAATCCGAAATCTTCCCAAAAAACAGCTTTGGGGGCGCGGCCCAACGATTTTGGGAAAAATGGCCCAATTTTGGCCCTGCTTTTTTAAACCTCTGCGTGGGGGGAAATTCGGGTAAAAACCTCTTTCCCCTTGCTCCAGGGCGGGTTTCCCTGATTTTGTGTCCCCCTTCTTTTTTTTAACATCTGGATGGGTTGATTTGCGGGCAGCAAGCCAATGCCTTTTAATTTCCCACTACCATCCAAAGGGGAACAGTTTCCAAAATTTGGCGTTTATAAGCGGGAGGCACGGATTTCTGCAGAAAATCAGGGGCTGCAGAGGAGACGCGCCCGCCCGGGGGGGGAAAATTTTCCCCATAAGTGAAAAAAAAAAAAAAAAAAAAAAAAAAAAAAAAGGAAAAAAAAAAAAAAAAAAAAAAAAAAAAAAAAAAAAAAAAAAAAAAAAAAAAAAAAAAAAAAAAAAAAAAAAAAAAAAAAAAAATAACAAAAAAAAAAAAAAAAAAAAAAAAAAAAAAAAAAAAAAAAAAAAAAAAAAAAAAAAAAAAAAAAATAAACCGGGGGGGGGAAAAAAGGGGGAAAAAAAAAAGGGGGGGGGGGGGGGGTGGGCCGGGGGGAAAAAAAAAAAAAAAACCGGGGGGAAAAAACCGGGGGAAACCGAAAGGCGAGATAGTTTTTTTTTTTTTTTTTATGGGGGCCCCCTTTTTAAACCTTTTGTTTTTTGTTACAAGGGGGACACCCCCTTTTAAAAGGTGCTTTCCACACGGGCTGGTTTTTAAATCCCGGGAATTTTGATTCGTTTTGGGGGGTTTTTTAAAAAATTTTCGGGTGGGGTTTGGCGTTTCGTGGGGGGCCCCCTTCAACCGGGGGCGGGAAATTTTTGGGGCCAAAACTGGGTGGAAAAATGAAATTTTAAAAGTTTTTTTTTCGTTACACCGGCAGTGTAAAAAAACCCCCCCCGGGCAAAAATCCTTTGCAGTGGGGGAACTCCCGGAAAGGATTTTCTATTTAAGTCGTTTGAAAAAAGGATACAGTCTGTTTAAAAATTTCCCAAAAAAAAAGGTTGAAAAAACCGGCTGAAAACCCCGACTTTGGGGAAAAACCCTTTAGGCTGGGTTCACACGGTTTATTTGGGGGGCTTTAAATTACGGCTTTTGGTGGGGGACGGGGGGGGGGGGAGCGGGGGGCCGGCCCTTTAGTTTTTTCATTACCAGAGGGTTAAAGCCCCCCAGGAAATTTCAAAATTGCCCTTTTAAACTCCTCCCGCGGCGTTTTCCCCGAGGCGGGGAGAGGAGACTTTTTTTTCCCATATTTTCTTATGAAACTTGGATTAGTGAATTTGACTGGGACGGATTCCAGCTTTTTAATTCCGCGCACCCGGGGCATAATTATGGCCCGAAATACGTCCCATTTTTAACCCCTTTTTGATGAACTTTAACCCTTTAACCCTAAAAAATTAAAAGGGGTTTTGCCCTCGTTTAACAAGGGATTGGGTTTTTAATTAAAAGATTTTTAAAAAAAAACAAGCAGCTTTGCAATATTGTTCTTACAAATGTCCTACTGATTTTGAGTTAGCCCTGTTTAGTAGGGGGTGCATCAGCTTCTCAAATTTTTTATGGGCGCGGACCTGTTATCCTTATCTCCCCTGGGTGGTTTTGGGCTAATGTTCTGTAGGGAGGGGGGGGGAGGGCTCGGCTTCTGGGTATTGCTGCCTGGGGTTAACCCTTTTGTGGTCCTACTTCCCCCTGCTTTTCTACACAGTTGAGAAGATGAGGAAGGGGGGAGAGACAGACCCAAAAACACCCCCTCAATTCAACATCAGGGTCACTGAAAAGGGTGAAAGCTTGTAATGAGACAAATCCTTTTAAAGGGATACCAGGGGAAATTAATCAGGGTCCTAGGTAGAGTTTTACTGCACAATTGCACTGAAAAGAATGGTGTTCAGGCTGAATACAATATTTATAAGCTCCCCCGCCACCTCTTCTGACATTAGCAATGTGCTAGAAAAAAACTGGAGTTAGCTTGCACACTGTTGGTTTTATGACTTATTTAACAAGAAAGAAAAAGTTATTTTTTTCTATGTGGAAAAGTGGTGGTGAGCGACGGCAGGTGCAACCCGATGTAGTTCAGTAGCTGTGACGTATTCATCTAACAGTGCGTGGGCGTTGTGAATTTAATTTCATGGGGGACGACCCCCTAATTTTTCTTTTACCGAGACCCCCAGCGAATTTTTGCCAGCATTAAAAATATGTCTAAATGATTTTACCCGTTTTTTTTTTAGAGTGTGAAAGCAAACGGGGGCACCCAAGGAGAGGAAACACACAAACTCAACAGCAGCTGCTGTCCCTGGCCAGATTCAAAGCCAAGACATAGTGTGGAACAGCAAACCTGCCATGGGTGACACAAAGTTGTGCATAGGGTCATGAGAAAAAAAAAAAAAAAAAAAAGAGAGATAATGCCAAATAGCTGATTTATGACATCCTATACTATATAGAAAAGCAGACGGTCGGTAACCAGATTTATCTCCATTTCAGGTGCATACAAAAATTATGTCACTTTCTTTCAAGACAGATTTTTGCCATGACCATAAACAAGTCAAAGGTCAGACACTGGATAAAGTAAACCCCCTACAGTGGGCTACAAAAAAGGTGGTACAAACCCCCCACATTTTTTTTAAATATTGTATTTTATCTTTTTAAGGGGGCAAACAACTGAAATCTGGGGCAAATTGGATACAATGTAAAGTAGTCGGTGTTAGCTTGTATAAAAAAGTGGGGAATTTAAAGGGGGTGCTTCAAAAAAACTCAACACAGTCATCAAATTTTTTAAACTGCGGGCAAAAAAAAGCCCAGTAAACCCCCAAGTGAAAATAGACAAAATTTTTACCCAAATTGGGCTATTGTTTTTGTGGGCCCCCATTTTTGTTTTCCGCACTGCCTTAACTCTCCCTTTGGGGATGGAGGTCACTAGAAACTTTTCCCGGTTGCAGCCCAAATGGGAAACCTCTTCCCTCCTCCCCTGACGACATCATGGAGCTGGTGGATGTTAAAGGGGCCTTGGGGTTTTCCCCACCTTTCCTTTTAGGTTTTCTCCACAGATCTCAATAGGGTTTTTGGTCTAAACGACATGCTTTGGCCCCGTCTTTTCCCTTTTCCCCATTTTCTTTATCAAGGCAGAGGTCATCTTGGAGGAGTGCTTGGGGTCGTTATCATGTTGGAATAGTGCCCTGTGGCCCAGAATGGAGAGGATCATGCTCTGCTTAAGTATGTCACAGTACATGTTGGCATTCATGGTTCCCTCAATGAATTGTAGCTCCTCACAGCTAGCAGCACTTCCACCACCATGCTTAAATGTAGGCAAGACACACTTGTCTTTGTACTCCTCACCTGGTTTCTGCCACACACATTTGATGCCATCTGAACCAAATATGTTTATCTTGGTCTCATCAGAGCACAGGACAAGGTTCCAGTAATTCATGCCCTTAGTCTGCTGGTCTTCAGCAAACTATTTGTGGGCTTTCTTGTGCATCATCTTTAGAAGAGGCAAATTTAATGCAGTGTGCGGCATATGGCCTGAGCACTGACAGGCTGACCCTCCACCTCAGTAACCTCTGCAGCGATGCTGGCAGCACTCATACGTCCATTTAAAAAGACAATCTTGCGATAAGATGATGAGCACATATACTCAACTTATTTGGTCAGCCATGGTGAGGCCTGTTCTAAGTGGAACCTGTCCAGTTAAACAGCTGTATGGTCTTGGCCATCTTGCTGCAGATCAGTTTCAGGGTGTTGCCAATCTTCTAATAGCCTGGGCAATCTTTAGTTCAAACCACAGAATAAACAAGGACATACAAAGCTCTCCATACACCTTTCCTCCTACACACCTCTGCCTTAATCTCCGGATACCGTCCCCTCATTGCTTATCTGCTCCTCACAGAGATTTCTCATGTGCATCTAAAATACTCTGTAACCTGCTACCCAACATACACTCACCGGCCACTTTATTAGGTACACCTGTCCAACTGCTCGTTAACACTTAATTTCTAAAAAGCCAATCACATGGCGGCAACTCAGTGCATTTAGGCATGTAGACATGGTCAAGACAATCTCCTGCAGTTCAAACCGAGCATCATATGGGAAGAAAGGTGATTGAGTCCCTTTGAACGTGGCATGGTTGTTGGTGCCGAAGGGCTGGCTGAGTATTTCAGAAACTGCTGATCTCCTGGGATTTTCACGCACAACCACTCTAGGTTTACAGAGAATGGTCCGAAAAAGAAAAAACACCATGAGCGGCAGTTCTGTGGGCGGAAATGCCTTGTTGATGCCAGAGGTCAAAGGAGAATGGGCAGACTGGTTCGAGCTGATAGAAAGGGAACAGTGACTCCAATAGCCACCCGTTACAACCGAGGTAGGCAGAAGAGCATCTCTGAACGCACAGTACGGCGAACTTTGAGGCAGATGGGCTACAGCAGCAGAAGACCACACCGGGTTCCACTCCTTTCAGCTAAGAACAGGAACAGAGGCTCCAATTTGCCCAGCTCAAACGAAATTGGACAGTAAAGATTGGAAAAACGTTGCCTGGGCTGATGAGTCTCGATTTCTGCTGGGGACATTCGGATGGTAGGGTCAGAATTTGGCGTCCAACACATGAAAGCATGGATCCATCCTGCCTTGTATCAACGGTTCAGGCCGGTGTGGTGGGGTGTCATGGTGTGGGGAATATTTTTTTGGGACTCTTTGGCCCCTTGGTACCAATTGAGCATCGTTGCAACGCCACAGCCTACCTGAGTATTGTTGCTGACCCTGTCCTTCCCTTATGACCACAAGTACCCAACAAACTGATGGGTACTTTCAGCAGGATAATGCGCCATGTCATAAAGCTGGAATCATCTCAGACTGGGTTTTTTGGAACATGACAATGAGTTTTACTGTACTCAAATGGCCTCCACGGTCACCAATCTCAATCCAATAGAGCATCTTTGGGATGTGGTGGAACGGGAGATTCGCATCATGGATGGCAGCCGACAAATCTGCGGCAACTGGTGTGATGCCATCAGTCAATATGGACCAAAATCTCTGAGGAATGCTTTCAGCACCTTGTTGAATCTATGCGAAGAATTGAGGCAGTTCTGAAGGCAAAAGGGGGTCCAACCCGTTACTAGCATGGTGTACCTAATAAAGTGGCCGGTGAGTGTATAAGACTATGTTCCTACTTTGAGACCTTCATGTAACATGATAACCCATCCCCAGGATAACTTACAACACAGGTCTCAAACAAATGGCTCGCGGCCCGAATGCAGCCCACCAACTCGTTTTAGGTGGCGTGGAAGAGCTTAGTGAGCTGGAATGGAAACGGTCCAGATGCAGAACAACCAGCTCTGCACTTTCCTTAGAGAATGAAGCCAGCGCTTGGCAGAGTCGGTGGCGCTACTACAGGGACTGGGCCCCATCTTGGATGTGGAGCTCTAGCACGCACCTCTACACTACTCTGTTCAGCAACTCTCAGGCAGTGGCACAGCTTTGACCAACCTTAGCGGATTACCCTAACCACCCTCCAAGGCCCCCCCATTGGCCCATTGAGGGAACTCATAATGCTAATTTGGCCCTTGGTGAAAGTGAGCTTGTCACACCTGCCCTACATTAACCCTGCTGCCATTACACTATCAAACACACAACTCCTTACCTCTCCCATTTACATTTTAAACCTCTCTTGGCAGGGTTCGGTCTCCTTCTGTACCAGTTTGTTTCTCATTTAATTATTATTATTGTACTAATTTTTGTGTTATGTCATGTAATTTTAACTTTTTGGATGTAGAACACCTTAAAATAAATGGTACCTTAAAATAAGTTATAATTAGCTATTTTTGATTATTTTCTGCTTCAGATTTTGTAAGATACTCTATTTTGAAGACTGTTGTATGCTGGACTACTGGATCTCAGTAGGAAGGCATTACACTGTGCAGATAAAGGGCTTCCGACTATTCCCACTCTGATCTGCCCAAAGTGATGCCATAAACTTAAACTTGCATTTATGTAATCCGAGTCTTTATTGGAGTGAGCAATGAATTATGTACGAAATACAAAGAGGAGATACAAGCATATATGGATCCATCTTTTTAAAACAGAACTTTATAAGAAATTTTTTTTTTTACTTTTATTCTTAAAGGGGTTTTGCCACAAAGTAAAATTGACGTGGGAAGTTTGAAAATTAAATAATAAACATTTTCCCCATTCATAATTATTAAAAATTCTGCACTGTTTTTGTCTTAGCTGCTCCTTTCGTGATCCATTGTTTACAGCTCATCTCCAGGGGATATGACCAGGGCTGTGAGCTCCTCACTCCTGGTCACACATGCTCAGACATCACTTCTCCTCTCGGGCAGCTATTGAGTGTTCAAACCCCAGGTGCTGTCATTCTACTCCTGTCCCCTGTACGCCTAAGTAATTAGTCAAACAGTGCAAATAAATAAAAAAAGAAACCTCAATCAGGTCTGTGCATTGATAAAGAGAAAAAAAATCCACAGGTTAAGTTCCTGCGAGGATTTGAACCTAGGACCCTTGTGCTGAAAAGCAAAAATGTTACCTCTGTGCTACAGTGTAGCTACTTACAATTTATATAAAACGACCTTTCTTTGACTACAAGAAAAAAGGGCCCCTGGTGATGCATCCGCTGATCCCTGAAAAGCAAATTAAAAACAAGACACACGCCCTCTTCTGAGCACACAGAGCTGAAGAGCTGGATGCAGAAGGTATGAAATGAGGTTGTGGCAAAACCCCTTTAATTATGTAAAAGAGGTTTTGCCATCACTGATAGATAGGTGCAGGTCCCACCTTTGGGACTGAGGCCCATCTCCAGAACAGTCCTTGGAAACTCCCCATTCTGAATGGAGAAGTGGCTATGCTTAAGTGGTTACTCTCAATAGGAGTTCAAAGTACAGCTGAATACAACCATTCTATAGGTGAGAAATTGACTGGTGGGGTCTAATTGCTAGGACCCCTAAAAATCACTTGTACAGTTTGTGAACAATGTGAGACTGGTCTAAGGGCCTGTCCACATGACAAGTATTTCAAGCCAGAATCCACATAGATTCCGACTTAAAGTAAAATCCTCCCCATTGACCTCAATAGAAAAAACGTACTTGTAGTTGTAGAGTAAAAACTTAGAACGTGTTCAGTCTTCCATCGGATGCCACGTAAAAAAATATTTGTATGTCGGATCCACGTTCAAAACTCCATACAAATGAATGGGACTCGTTTTCTGAAGACAAATCCGACAGAAAAAAAAAATGTCCTAAAATCCACATGAAATAATCGTCTGCTGCAGTTTTTAATGGTAGAATCCAACAAGTAAATTTACTCATCCTCTGGACATACCCCAATTGTGGTGAGGAGCAGGGTGCTGCTGCTCTAATACAACTCTGTGGAAGATTAGTGCAGGGCACCAATATCTCCCTTACCACAGTTATACGGTTAATTGGGATGGGTTAAAATTGGGGTTTGATTGATCTAAGACTATGTCTACACGGCATATCTTTACCATCAGATTTTCAGCGGATTCAGTATTTTGGTACACTGTGCTCCATAAACTATAGTCTATACAGCACAGATTTTTTTACCGTCGGGTTTAAAATCTGGTAGAATATGAAACATGGTGTATATTCCGCCAGATTCTGCTTGGATTTGGCAAATCCGTAAACCGACCACGGCTTTTTTGCAAATCTGCGGCAAAAAACGCAGCCCTGCAAGTGTCAAAATGTCATCGGATTTTGAACGACATTTTGGCACTTGCTGTGTAGACTTAACCTAAAATTCATCAGCTATTCAATGGACAGATGGTAAATGTGTGTGTCACAAGTAACCCTTTAAAGGGGTTGTGTCACTACATCGATTCATCTCACCTCAGTCCTGTTTTCTCGGTTTCACTTTTAATTCAGGGGCGTGTTTACTGGCTTCCACTAGGCTGCAGTAGAAGCCAGGTCTGTAGCTATAGCAACCAGTACTGTCAGCCAATGAGGAGAGATCAAACAGGTCTGTAGCTATAGCGACCTGAGGAGCTGATGCAGCCCATACAAGAGGAGATATCTAGGAATAGGTAGGACACTGATAATGGACACATATTGTGACTTGTATTTGCAAGATCTTTAACATAAAAAGCAATCCTTGTAGTGAGACAACCCCTTTAAGATTCAGCCGAAAGCAGTGGATTAGTAAAGCCAAGTTATGTACGAATATACTGGGTCCTTGTTTTAAGATGCTTTAGTTAATAGATGAAGGTCCTGAACCAGGAATCATGTCATCTATTAACTCAGAGGATACTTGAATATGTGTTTCTACACAACATAGATAACTCAGAAGGAAATATGTCTTCAGTCCACACTGATCAATCACTGTCTACATGTTTGTTTCCAGTAAATTTGACAAAAATAAAATGACATTTCTGGATGAATGTAGAGAGTTCTGCCCTGCTACAGAGAAGATGATGCATGTGCCATTTTCATGCCCTCCTTTACATTTGCACATGTACAGTATCTCACCTTCAAATTCTCTTTACTACTTTCTCACCCTGGCTTAATACAAGGGCTCTCGAATTGTTTGCTTAAAAAAAGAAATGATAAAAAAAATTGATGACTCAAGAGATCCTATATAACATGATCTAAAAGCAACCGAAGCAAACGCAGTCACATGGGGCAAACACCTTATATAATGATATTGTTCACAAGAGTATTTACTGTAAGCAATAGCGACAGAGGAGATGTCCTATCACCAGTAACAACAGAATATACCACTGGCAGAAGATGAAGGTGACCAAACCCACCATATGACAACAACAATGGAAATCAAGTACAAGTCACATACTATACATGAGAACTGCAACCAATGAAAACCAATACACTCTAGGAATGAAGGAAAATAAACTTGTAGCTAATAAAATAAATCTGCACAATATTTGAATTGTTCATCTCATGAAATTCTTCAGACTGTCAGAGAAAAAGACACAGAAAAAAAAAAATATATAAAAACATGGTCCTCAGAAAGAAGATTCATTTGTCATAAACCCAACCAAAGTGCTATAAACATCCAAGCAAAAAGCTGATATAGTATGAAACAAGAACACAAGAGACTCTTGGCGGTAGATTGTTACAGCTGTGTGGCTTCTAGGTTAAAGATTCTTCTACCCTTTAGCTATAAACAAGAGAAAGCTGTTGGCCCACAGCCATTTCTCCCACCTTCATAATAAACACAGACATTTGGTTGAGCTGAGTTGCCGGGTCATTTAACCCTAAACTCAGTGTATTCCTGCAAAAAAACTTAAAACATTTTAAAATCAGTTTCCCTGCTTTCCCAAAGTCCATCAACTACAATTGGAGGACAATCAAAACCTATTTATACAAGATGGTCGGCAAATCCCACCAAAATTTTGTTTAGCGATTTTAAAAGGGTTTTTGGGTTTTTGTAAAAAAAAAAAACCCGAGCACAGAGCCGTGCAAAAGGGGACTTTAAATTTCACTCAAATAATCAAACACAACTAGGGTTCTGTATAAAAAAGACAACATTTTTTCTACCCGGTCCCTTAAAAATTTTTAAACTCCCTTTCATCAGTAAAAAAAGGTGCTCTGCCAACCCCGGGCAGCAGCTCGTCAGGTCGATCTAATAAATTTTTTAAGTAACTAAGGGCGGTAAGGGAGCCCTTTGCTCCTCAGGCTGCAATTTTTGTAATCACATATATTTAGAAAAGTATTAAATACCTAGTGGAGAACCACCAACATTACATCGTGGGGAAAACCCCTTTAAACCTTGTGCGCCAGAGCTTTTTGATATGCAAGTTTTGGGGGGCACATAATGTAAAAAAAATCCATAGGGCATCCCCATATTAAAGGGTTTTTCCCGTCCAATTTGAGGGGATCCTCCCCAAAAGGGTATTAAAAAACCTTTATAAAAAATGTCATTAAAAAATGAAGCCTGGAGAGCACAGCCTTAATTAGATGCCCTTTTTTTTCCTGACTGTTTACATTAGATACAACCCGGACTGATCTGGCTGCACTTGCGTTGTTTGCACTTCCATCTATGGCAGGGAACATAAAAGCTTTGAAGGGACTGTGGGGAAAAGTCTTTTCCGATAGAGAATCCACTGTTGTAATGTAATTATCTGATAAAAAATGCAGAAACTCTCGCTCACCCCCCTACCTCCCCCTGCATCAGTTTGGAACAAATGAAAACACTTTTCCTGCTCGGGATTGATTTCTCTCCTGAGCAGAAAGAGGGAGAAACAAAACCCAAGCTTGTGCACAAACAGTTACCCTGTGTTTTTAGCCAAACATTTTTGCCAACTACAAAGACTAATACAGAGCGTGCATGGGGGCGATGAATCACAGAAGAGGACTTTTTTTTTTAAACACAAAACCAAAAAGCCCCCCTTTTTTTAAGCCTCAAGAGGGGAGAATCACCTTTGGGGTAAGGAACTCACTTTTGACAAAACCCCTTTAATAACCCCACAGCAAAAAAATACGACTTTACGGGCTACTACGGGCCTTCATGACAAGCTAAAAGGGAAACCAGGTCTGAGCTTAGCAACCTTTGTGGAAGCCTACAGGACAAATAGAACGGGTCTGTGCTATGCGCCTGAAATTTGATGAAGCTATACAAGAGGGGATTCTAGGAATAGGTAGGACCTTTTAATGGACATAATTACAAAGTGCTTTTTCTGAAATTTTTAAACAAAAAAGCAATCCTTGTAGTGAGACAACCCCTTTAAAGGTGTTGTCCCATCACAGACATTGATAGGTGTGGTACCCACCTATTTGACATTGACGGCATATCCTATCTTCTGAATGGGCCCCCAAAATCCCGGTCAACAAAGAAGTACTCCATTGCAGGGTCAAAATTATTCTTTTCTTGAGGCTCAAACACGTTAGCATTTGCTTTAAAACCCATTAAAAGGAAGGGAATTTCCCCCTGCGGGCCCGGGCCATTTTTCCATTCAATGAGGGGTTTTGGGGGGGCCTTTTTCTGGAACAGTTACGGGTCCACGGTGGGAACTGCCCCTTTATAAAATTTGATGGCAAACATAATTTACTAAAAAACCCCCTCTCTGGACCCGTCCCTGTGCTGAAACCCCGACCATCTCTAACCCGCCCTTATCCAAACCCCTGGAACCTTTCTACTCTCCCTAATCCCTACCCTCTCTCTAACTCTTTTCTTGCCCGGCAATCATTTTTCCGCCCCCTACACTCACGAAACTTGCCTTTTTAAAAGTCCAAAATGACCTCCTAACAGAAAAATCTCAGGGTAACTACTCATTGGCGTTCTTTTTGGATCCTCTGCAGCATTTACACTGTTTGACCAATCTTCTCCTCAGCATGCTGGGGGCCTTTGGGCCCTCCAGACACCGCTCTCGCTTGGTTTTCTCTTCCACCTCTCTGACCGCTCCTTCAGTGCCCCCGTTTTTCTGGTTCCACCCCCCTCTCCTTTTCCCCTCTTGTGTTGGAGTTTTCTCGGGATCAGTTCTTGTCCTCTCCTTTTTTCATTTAACAGCCCCTTTGGGGACAAACCCTCATTTTGGGTTTCCCATACATCTCTATCGGAGAACCCCCTTTTTCACCTCCTCCCGTGCATCACCCCAAATTGTAAAAAAAAACACCAGGCGTCCGCTGCCCTCGACATCAATGTTCCCTGTATCTAAAACTAAACCTCACTAAAACCGAACTTCTTTCTTTCCGCCATCTACTAACCAAACCCCCCCCCCCCCCCCCTGTTTTTTCTGTTTTGTATGTGGTACCACCATTTTTGGGAGCGCCGCTGTTGGGGGTTATATGGATTAGATCTTCCTTCTCCCCATATACCAATCCCTTGCCCGCTCCTGCACTGA
This sequence comes from Phyllomedusa bahiana, assembly GCA_025379985.1. Lineage (NCBI taxonomy): Eukaryota > Metazoa > Chordata > Amphibia > Anura > Hylidae > Phyllomedusa > Phyllomedusa bahiana. The sequence continues at coordinate 225,333 of JAODAL010001269.1, read as the reverse complement.
CCTAAAAGAAATACCCCAAAACCTCCATTCTCACTGTGGAAACGACCATACGCCTTTTAATGCTCTTATTCTTTCTTCGTTTGACTACGCAACCCCTTGCTTATCGTCTCCCTCCTGCAAACTCCCCCCTCCCCCTCTGTCCAAGAGCCCAGGCTTGTCTTTCTTCCAGCCGCTATACGATGCCTCTACCCTGTTCGTCACGCACGGGTTGCCCACCCAGTACGGGATACAGTATAAACTGCACCCCTCTCCCCCCATAAACTCCCCACAGGCTGCTTTCCCTACTTTCCCTCCCATCTCGTCTACCCCCTCCCGTGCTCCCCGTTGCTGATGAAACAACACTTTCCCTAAAATCATCCGAACCCCCCATCCCCCAAAGATTTCACACGGGGGGCACCAATTCTCGGGAATATGCTCCCCGGGGGTCGACAGGAATTCAAAACCCCTCACATTTTAAGAGGGCCCTGAAAAATACATTTTCTGGGTCTGGGCCTCCCAAGACCCTAACGCTATCAAAATTTGTCACTACCTTCACAGGGGCACTCACAGCATTATCTGTATATAATGTACTGTTTTGGGGGGCAGGTTCCCCCATTTTTCATGAACCCACCCCCCTATTTATGAAACAGGGGCCGCCCATTGTAAACTTGGCACTTTTACCGTATGTTTACCCATACATCCTATAGAGTGTAAGCTCTCCGGCAGGCCCTCCACCTTTTTTTCATTTTTAATACTTTAATGTGTAATGACTGTATGTTTACCCTTGAATTTATAAAGTGCTGCGGAATATGTTGGCGCTATAGAAATAAAGATTATTATTATTATTATGTGGTGAGACAACCTCTTTACTTTTTTGTAAAGGGACTAAGGATTTCCAGTGAATGGAAACAGTGTTAAAGGGGTTCTCCAATCTTATAAAACATACAGAAAGTACCTAAATGTGTTTGAATGCTCACCAGAAGATGCCACCATGGCACAGAAATAATTAAATTGGTTTTTATTGCTTGTCCTGCTTCATGCAGCACAGTAGATTTAATGCTGCCAGGGCTTGCTGTGGGAATGAAGGACTACTCTCTTACCTTACAAATACAGCTTCTATTTAAGCTGCCTGCATGTTCCTGTAATAAAAGGTGTAAAACACTGCTGTAATTGCTGGTTTCACAAAGACAGTTCTACTACTGATACATTGCTGCATTACTAACCAACACTGCATAAGCTGCTACCCAGCAAGTATTAAACACCGCCTCCAGAGACAGGGAGAAAGGGGGAGACAGCAGGGTGACTTTTAGGACGTCTGGAAAGGTGAGTACAAGTCAAGTACAAGAAGTCAAGAATAAACACCAGAAAAATGATCCCATTACTTTATGTAAGATTAGCTTGTAAGTAATAGAAAATATTACAATTAAAGAGAATGTGTCATCGAAAAATGAGTCATTGTTTAAGTTCCGTTTTTATGTTAAACACATTTTTAGGAATTTTTGGTTGTTTTTTTAAATTTTTCAGATCACTTTCAATATTTTTTTAATAATTCTTAAGTCCTGCCGTTTTCACTTTGGCCACTAGGCCTTGTTTGCACTGCTTTAACAGCAGTCAGAGAGATGCTTTACAGCAGCTTCATGCACATAGGAGACTTAAGACTGACTCAGTCCCATTGACTTCTACAGGAGAGTTTTCTAATGCTCTGTGACCTGGGAAGAAATCAGTGTGCAGGGAGGTGAAAGGGTGAACTGTGACTATCTCCTCTTGTGACTGGTGGATCCTGTGTTATCTATTCACACTGGTGTCTCTTTTCAGTCTGACCCGCTTTGTGGTGATAATGAGCAGACAACTGAGAATCTTTCTCTACAGAACAGGAAGTGTCAGACATTTATTAGGCTTAGTGGCCAAAGTAAAAACTGCAGGACTTAAGAATTATTAAAAAAATATTGAAAGCGATATGGAAAATGTAAAAAATATATATATAACCAAAAATTCTTAAAAAAATGTGTTGAACATAAAAATTTGAGTTAAACAATAAGTCATTTTTTGATGACACATTCCCTTTAAGGTCAATCAACCAGTCATGTTGACACTATAGTCCAATCTGATACCATGCTTTAAAGCTAAATGAGCTCAACAGATTGATTTTATTAATGGTTAACTATCTTAAAATAATAATTTATTCATTTAAACCTGTGCTTATTGTGGGTGGTCTTAGTGGGGAAAAAAAACCCTTTCACTTATGAATGTGCATACAGAAGGAGTTGCTAATCACTGAGTAGCTCCACCCACTGGACTCCTAACTTCAGAATTAGCAGAAATTTAAATTATTCGTTCTACTATTTTACCACAAATATGTAAATCAGTCTGTGTAGCTCCTCCTACTTTAGCATGCTGCCCACAGTAGATTGGACTGCATTTTCAGGGTCAGACCACTACTGGAAAAGGACATGTCTATTTTACTAACTACCTTCCTTGATATATATAACTGAATCAGTCAGATGGGTGTTACTATTCCAGGTTTCAATGAGACCTGTCCCAGCACACACTGATTGTCAGCACTGATTGGACAATGTCAAACTATGCAGTGACACGCTTTCAATTGGTAACACCCATCTGACAAATTGGTACATTTCTGAGAAAAATAATCACATAACATAGAGGTCTAAGGACAGATGCTTCAGAATTGTTATTTCATGGGGACTACCAGTGTTTACTTAAACAGACACTTCAGAAATGTCAAAGGGTCCTTTATAAGAATAGGCTATCAAAGTTAAAGGGGTTGTCTCATCTCAAAGTTTCATAGGATACAAGAATGAAATAATGCTGCTTTGCTCTGTCACTTCCTAGTCAAGCTGTCTATAATTAGCATATAAGTGCTGTGTCTTCAGACTTCTCTGTTTATCAGTCTAGATTAAATAAATTACCTTCTCTGAGGTCCGGAGAAGCTTCTGAGCTAATGTAAACAGCAGAGTAATTACTGTCTTTTGTCTGATAACACACAAGCTTTCACCCCGCTGGCCAGGACCTGTGTGATGACCTCATTCCCTGCTATCAGATAGAACAAACAGCAGGGGAGAAGGAGTACACAGGTCAGTCACTTGGGAAACCTGAGAGCCCTAAGAAGGTGATAAAATCATTTGTAGCTCCTTAACGAAAAAAGATGAACAATGCAATATATTTGGAAAACGTCTTCATTTAGTGTTCCCAACATTTTGAAAGCTGATCTTTGTAGTGAGACAACCCCTTTAAGGCGTCTGAAACCCTATGTATGTTCATTCAATAAGACAAGCCACTGTGATACTCTTTTGACAGTGGTTTATTTATTAAGCATGATAAAGGATTGGTTTATGTTGGAATCTAACATGTCTGGTCCTCAGTCACTGTTGGGCAACAGTCAGGAGGCTCCATCACATAAGAAAGGGAACGGCTAACATTCAACTTCTAAATAAATGAGCAACTTGACAAATTTTTATTTCTTGACATAGTGATCAGTTACAGTATGCTTCCTTCCGTGGGATGATATGACTATAGATAAGAAGATAAAATCAAGCATATAAATATCTTATCTTTTTGTGATTCCCAACACAAACTGTCACATAACTGTATGAAGCTGATACGATCATCTGTCAAATTTAATGTGGAAGAAGCATTACAGGGAAAGATTCCTTTAATGGTAGAGGATTATTGAGTTTGGTCACGGTACACAATCTTCTCCTTTTGTCTCAAACAATTCCACTGCCTTGTCGACTTGTGTTTACATGGTGAAGTACTGCATAATCTTCGCAACAAAAAAAATCCTAGACCATGAATTTAGGGCAAAAAAATAAATAAAAACAGGTCTGAAAACCATATGCTATACAGTTGAATACATTGATCCATTTCAGTAAGAATGTACATAGACAAACCTGTCACTGTCTTTCTGCCCCCATAGAAACTTAAAGGGGTTTTGCCAGGACGTGCCTTATCTGCTAAGAAGCAAATGTAAACAAGCCATGCTGAGCTAAGAGAGAGACACAGCCAGAGCACAGAGCCGTGCATAAGGGATCGTGTGAAATGTTCACTCAAATAATCAAACTACAACTAGTGGATTCTGTATACAAAAGACAAGACCTTTTCTCCACAGCAGCTTGAAAGCTTCTTCATGTTCCCTGTTATCAGATAAAGCAGGGTTCTACTCAGATAATCACACTACAACTAGTGGATTCTGTATACAAAAGACAACATATTTCTACCCGGTGCCTTGAAAGCTTCTTCAGCTCCCTTTCATCAGATAAGAAGTGTGCTCTGCGCAAGCCCGGCCAGCAGCTCTGGTCAGGTCGTATCTAATAGAAGCTTTTAAGTAACTAAGGGCAGGTAAGGCAGCCTGTAGCTCTCTCAGGCTGCAATTTTTGTGATCACATATATTTAGAAAAGTGATTAAATACCCATTTTGGAGGATCCCACGTCAACATTACATTGTGGCAAAACCCCTTTAAGGGAATGTTACAGTACACAAGTGTATCAAACTTCATGAAGAAACATAACCTAAATAAACATACTGGCAAATGTCATAACAGCTCAACATCCTGTAGCAGAGAACCCAACTTCAGCAGCAATAACATCTTTGAGTGAGCCACCAGTGGTTACACAGCTCCTAGGATTTGTCTAGTCCCGGTAAAATGTCAATTAATCACCGTTGGAAAGTCCATGCATTAGGAGACACTTCAAAAGGAACAACTTGTACTTAGTACAAAATGCTTTTCTGTCAACCTGCCCACTTTATACACTGCTGTGTTTACCTATTTAAAGCATTGATGTTTTAAAATATCTGACTTGAGAGGAAGTAAATGCAGTCCTCTCCAAGTATGCCAAATCCTGTGGGAGAGCCAAAAATTCCCGTGCTCTCCTGCTATCCGCTCGTCTCTCCTGCCAAGTCTTTGGGGCACAAACAGCTAGGAATACCTTCAGTGCTTGGAAACTAACATAAAGCCTACCTGGCAGATGTGGAGCCCCAGGGTTACAATGCAACTGATTTATCTTGGTGCTAAACAGACTCTAAATCTAAGGGATTCCCTGATGTTCCATGTTTAACGCCAGTACTGGATCTTGACTTCGCTGCAGGGAACTCCCAGTCACAACTTTTAAGGCCTCGTTCACACGGCTTATTTGTCCGCGGATTGGCGCCATACTCCGCGCCGGATTTGTGCTGCAGTACGGCGCCAATGCGTCGGAGTAATTACGGTAATCCACTGCTCTCATAGAGAACAGTGGATTCCGTCGCTCCTCCCCGCTCGGCGAATCCGCCGCGGGGGGAGAAAGTGACATGCACATTATTTACAGCACGTACGCGCCGTAGATAATGACGGTCTATGGGGCCGGGGAGCTCCGGCCCCGCCCCCGTCCCGCCCCTTATTCACGCCGGATTTGCGAGCACAATCCGGCTCACAAATCTGCCGTGAATAAGCCGTATGAACGGGGCTTAACCCCTTACCACTGCAGCCAGTTTTGACCTCTCTGACAGAGCCCCAATTTTAAAATCTGACGTGTCGCTTTATGTGGGAATAACTTTTTGACACTTTTACCCATCCATGTGATTCAGAGACTGTTTTCTCGTGACACATTGGGCCACATGTATGAAAACTGCTAAAACGGTCTTTGTTGCCCATAGCAACCAGAGCGCTCCTTTCATTTTTCCAGAGCACTATATGAAATGAAAGGGGCGCTCTGATTGGTTGCTATGGGCAACAAAGTGAGTTTTAGACCAAGACAGTTTTCATACATGTGGCCCATTGTGCTTTATGTTAGTAAGAAATTTTGGTCCAAACAATCCTTGTTTATTTGTGAAAAAATATCAAAATATTAATTTATTTGCCATTTTCAAAGTTCAACAAATTCTGCGTGTAAGACAGATACTATTCCACACAACTAGCATCTACCATATGTCTACTGAAGGTTTACAGGATTGCATTTACAAAGTGCTAAAACTTAATAAACACCCCTAAAAAGACCCCTTAAAGGGGTTTTGCCATGATGTAATGTTGATGCGGGATCCTCCAAAATGGGTATTTAATCACTTTTCTAAATATATGTGATTACAAATATTGCAGCCTGAGAGAGTTACAGGCTGCCTTACCTGCCCTTAGTTACTTAAAAGCTTCTATTAGATACGACCTGACCAGAGCTGCTGGCCGGGCTTGTGCAGAGGACACTTCTTATCTGATGAAAGGGAGCTGAAGAAGCTTTCAAGGCACCGGGTAGAAATATGTTGTCTTTTGTATACAGAATCCACTAGTTGTAGTTTGATTATTTGAGTGAACATTTCACACGATCCCTTATGCATGGCTCTGTGCTCTGGCTGTGTCACTCTCTCTCTCAGCTCAGCGTGGCTTGTTTACATTTGATTCTTAGCAGATAAGGCACTTCCTGGCAAAAGCCCTTTAAGGAATATATCCAGGAGTATATCGACCCCACAGATCTTTCATAAATTTTCTTAGCATCAGGCATTCATGGCCCGTAAGCCTCCACACAATTTCATGGTGCCATGCCCCAATGAAGAACATTGACTAGAATAATATTAATTTTATATAGGTTTTTTTAAGTTTTATTATTTTTACACAATAGAAGTGTGTTTGTAAAAAAATTGCGTTTTTATGTTGTCCTATTCTGACAGCCATAACTTTTTTCATTTTTCTGTATATGGAGCTGATTAAGCGCTTGGTTTTTTTGCGGATGAGTTGACATTTTATTGGTATCATTATAGGGTTTATATCATGCTTTGATCGCCATTTATTAAGGTGAGGTGGTAGTGTTTAAATCCTGGAAGTGTTTTTTATAGCGGTCACCATGTGGTATAATTGACATGCTAGCATTATTCAGCATGTCAATACGATTACAGAGATATCCAATTTGTATGTTTTACTGCTTTTATACAATAAAAAAAAACAAAAAAAAAACCTTTTATTCAAATAGGAACACACGTTTTTTCATTGCCAGAGCCATAACTTTATTTTTCTGTGTAACGCTAATTCCATTAGTGTTTTTTGTTTTTATTTTTAACAGTGCTCACCGTGCATTATACGTGACAAGTTAGTTTTACTCTCTGGGTCGATATGATTATGGTGATGATACCCAATTTATATAGTTTTTTATGTTGAAGTGCTTAAAAAAAAAAGTGTTTTTATAGTGTAAAACAATATTTAAGCATCGCTGTGTAAGGGTTTTTTTTGCGGGAGGAACTGACGTTTTTATTGTTATCACTTTGACTACTATGTGAGTTTTTGATGGCTTTTTATTCTATTTTATGTGTTGCGGGATGAATGAAATTCGTGATTCCGTGACTTTTTTTTCTTTTTTTATGGTGTTCACTGTCTGGGTTAAATAACATGAGATTTAACGGGTAGGTTGTTCCGCACGCGGCAATACCAAATATGCGTGCATCTTTTTTGGGGCGATTGGTGTCTGAAAAGGGGAAGAGAGCAGGGTTCGCGTTTTTACTTTATTTTATTTTTTTGCGTGTTTTTTTTGTGTTTACTTATTTTTCTACTTTTCCCCATAGGAGTCTTGTATCAGTGATCTTCAGATAACTGTTACAATGGAAAGTAGTACACAGTAGTACTGCTCTCCATGGCAACTGTCAATCACTATGCCTGTCCATCCCCAGAGGACACGGCAGGGCATAGTAACATCACAGGCAGCCTGGAAGCCTTTGTTAGGCTTCCGGGCTCTCAGGAAAGGCATCGGCAGCCGTGATCGTGCCGCAGTGCCTCCAACGGAGACAGAGTGAGCTCCCTTCCTCTGTCTTACCCTTAGCTAAGGGGTTAATCGCCCACAGCCAGAATGAGCTCCGTCCGCAGGCGATGCAGCATGGGGCCAGCTGTAATATTTGGCGGATTCCATGCTGCGATTGGGCAGATCTCGCTTGAGAGTCCACATGATTTCAAGGACATACCTTTATGTCCATTTGTGGGAAGTCACTTCATGCTAGGACGTAAAGGTACATCCAATGTAGGGAAGGGGTTATTAAAGTAGCCCTTGTTAGCAACAGCTGACTATACCAAAGCATGGTACCAAAGCAGAAGACAAAGAGAGCAATTCTTTCAATATGGTGGTCAGGCCAAGATAAAGACAGATTACAGATGGTTAGGAAATAAGTCCAGGTTATTAACTGGGCAGAAAAAGAACAAGTTTACAGTAACCTAGAAATTGTATCCCTCAGGCATAGGAGAAAGATCATTAACTAGCATGTGGGAACATGACATTGGCTGGGGAAGAACAAATTTGGCATGCAGTCGCCACTTAAGAGACTATATAGCAAGTACAGAGTATAGAGGGCTGGATGCTTAACAGGGAGGGTAAAGACTGCAGTAGAGCAAAGCAGGGAGGGGAGAGTCGTGGTGATAAGCGAGCAGGAAAAAAACCTTTGCCATTGTAAAGATGGAGCTAGCTCTAAAGGAGTAATGTTCTTCATTGGGGTATGGCACCATGAAATTGTGTGGAGACTTACGGGCCATAAATGCTCCACTAAAATGTAGATATATTCAAATAAGCTCAAGTGCGGAAAGCTAGGACTTGGCTTTAAAGGGGGTTTCTCACTAAAAAGATTAATGTTCAAGATGAAGGGACAAGTAATTGAAGACTTTCTAAATACATTGGTCAATAGATTTTATCTTAGTCATGAGATAAGAGATATTTTATGTGCTCTGAGTGCACATAGATTTATATGACCATAAAATGTACATAAATAGCTGAGAGAGCAGGGAGTGAGGCCCCCATGGACAGAGAGCTCAGTCTGGAGCAAGCTAATTATTACTTATAAGATTACAGACAAGCCATTATTTTCAATCCTCACAGTACATGTACCTTGTGTTTACTGAAGAGATAACATCTCCTGCACTTTCAGTGTAACTACTCAGCTACTTACAGAGACACTAGATATACTGATCACTGCTATAGAACCACCCACAGTCTGAAGAGATAGAGTTAGTGTAAAACTGCTTGTGACTCAGTTAAACAGTCTAGTGAGAAAGCTCCTTTAAGGAATGCTGATTTAATTAGCTGGCCCTGGAAGTTGCACCATTTTGGAATCAACACCTATGGGTGTATTAAGAATTTTGTTTTTTGCAGGAAAAGTTGAATTGGTACCATTTTGGGGAGGGGGGGCACATGAGCTTTTAATAACTTTTTAATACTTTTTTGGGAGGCAGGGTGAAAAAAAATACAGCAACCCTGGTAGTCACCAGCTTCAAAAGCAACCTGAAAACCCATTTCTTCAGGCATGCCTATAACCTACAATAACCCTGCTGTCACTACACCTTCCACATACATGTCTGCCCCTCACCTCATGTCTCTTTCCCCCCTCCTTGTAGATTGTAAGCCCTCGCGGGTAGGGTCCTCTCTCCCTCTGTCGTGCCAATTGTCATTCATCACTTATCATTGTACTCATTTGACCTATGTTGTGTATGTAACCCCCTCGAATGTACAGCACCCTGGAACCAATGGCGCTTTAAAATAAATAATAATAATAATAAGTGTTTTTTATTTTTTACAGTGTAAATAATGTTAGCTTTTCACTGTGGGGGCGATGCAATTACAGCAATGCCCAATTTGCAGTACGCATTTTTTTTTTGTATTGTATCACTTAAAAAAATAATGAAGGGAATACACCTTTATGGAATGCTACTTTCAATAGTAGGTGGCGCTGCATTCCTAGCTCTTTTCCGTATATTTAAATATATGACTATTATGAAGATATTAGTGTCAGTGAGGCATTACCTGATTAACTGCCAGCAGTAGGCAGTACAACTTTCCTGCACAGCATAAAATAATTTAATATAAACTTAAAGGGGTTGTCTCGCTACAAAGAATAGCTTTCAAAATGTAGGGAACACTAAATGAAGACATTTTCCAAATACATTGCTTTGTTCATCTTTCTTTGTTAAGGAGCTACAAGTGATTTTATCACCTTCCAGGCTCTATTTGATTCCCCCAGTGATCGACCTGTTTACTCCTTTTCCCCTGCTGTTTGTTCTATCTGATAGCAGTGAGTGATGTCATCACACAGGTCATGGAAGCCAGAGTGAGAGCTTGTGTTATCTGAACTTTCAGACAAAAGCCAGTAATTACTGCTGTTTACTTTAGATAAATCTCCTGCTAGCAGTTTCAGAGAAGCTTCTAAGCTAATCTTAAGTAATTAGCAGACTGAAAACACTGAGTTGAATACACGGAGTGAATGCACAGAGCTCATATGCTAATTACAGACAGTCTGAGCAGGAAGTGACAGGATCTATGAAACTCTGAGGGGAGACAACCCCTTTAAAAGGGAACCTGTCAGCTACTTCATCCTGCCTCAACGACGGGCAGCAAGTAATAGCTGCAGGTTACCAGGTCTCAACTATGCTATGGCATTTCAAGGTACCACACCCAGTGAAGTTGGGCCAGGTCTCTCCGCTCCCTCAGATAAACTGACCGCTCTTTCCCCAAAGGCAAAAATGGGAGAGTGATGTCAGGTTTAGCTAAGGGGGCAGAGAGAAGCCACAAAATGAACTTATCTCTCCCGGTCATGGCTTCTTCTTTTACCTTGCCCAAATACATTGGGTGTCTTACCCTAAAACTCTGCAGCGTTTCAGGATAAAACCCACGCGGTTGGGACTAGGTCATCTGCAGTTATTCCATGCTGCCCGTGGTTCAGGCAGAATAAAGTAGCCGACAGGTTTCCTTTAGGATCTGTCTACACAACGAGTATTTCAAGTCAGATACCATGCAGATTCCGACTTGAAATACTCGCCTTTCGTTACCGAAAGAAAATCATCCCCATTGACCTCAATAGAAAATTTGCATCCAAAACCCCATAGAGATGAATGGGACTCGTTTTCCTACTGTAAAATCCCCTGGAAAAAAAAAAAGACCTAAAATCCACATAAAATACTATAACAGTAGAATCCGAGTAAATTTTACTTGTAGTGTGAATGTACCCTTAGGAGGAGGCGGGTATGTGGCAGCTACTTAGTGATGGGATGCTGTATCCTGGAAACGCAGAGGCACTGGTAGCACTTTTCATTGGTACAAACTAGGTCACTCACAAACACTTAGGCTATGTTTACACGGCTTGATTGCGGGGCGTAATTATGCCCCGCAATTATGCCGTGTGGACGGAGGCAGGGCGGGAGCGGGGGGCCGGCACCTCGCCGGCCCACAGACTATCATTACAAGCGGCACGTATACGCCGCTAGTAAATGACCTGTCATTTATCTCCCCTGCAACCGAGCTGGGAGAGGAGACGTAATCCATAGTTCTCTATGAGAACTGTGGATTACCGTAATGACTGGGACGGATTCCAGCCCGTAATTTGAGCAGTACGCCGTGAATTACGGACTGAAATACGTCCCATTTTAAGCCGTGTGAACATGGCCTTAGGTCGACATGTATGTCTGGGGCTGCACCAGTTATCAGGTGTCTTCTCAGCCTGAAAAACTACCTCAGATCTGTGCATGCGATGTATGAGCAGGCACACTCCATAATTAGGCGCATTATAAAGCGCCCGCAACACTTTGTAACGCGCTAAAGATGTGGGGCCATTCTGGAGGCGGTTCACTCTAGCTGTAGAATTCTACACACTTATGCCTTTAGTACGGCAAATCCGGGCGCATTACTGCTGGAACAGGTAGAGCACTTTAAAAGTGGTTTACCTCAGCCAGAATTTCCCTTTGTAGCTAGAAATCTATGACCCGCAGTAGAACAGTTTCAAAGATTCAGGTGCATTCTACGTTACTAATGCGCACACAAAAAATTAGCGCCTGAGCGCCAAAAATCATACATGTCACCCTTGGTGAATGGGGTAGAGCTGCAATACTACACAAAACCTGTGGATAAATGTGTCAACGTTTTTGTTAAAAGGCAAACATGTAATTCTTATATTAAACTGCCTTTGATGTCAAATTAAAGTTTGCTGCAATATGGCACGTGACACATCTGTACATTGTTCTATAGAGACAATATCTGAAGCACGTATGACACCCGTGTGCATTTAAAGCTTGACATTAAAAGGTAACTTGGGGAGTTTTTTTTTATTTTTATTTTTTCATTTAAGGGGAAATTCGCAGCTTCAGCCAAAACTCAAATCCCTGCAAATATCTATGATACACCAATTCAATAAGGTCCAATGCTCAGTCTGCAGTCATTATATCACATAAACATGTTAACCAAAAAAGAATACAATGACAAAAAAGTCATAGGGAAATATATATTGACAATCTTTATTGATTCAATAATAAATATTAAAAACTAATATGTCACAAATAGAACAAATTTAAGGCTAAAAACAATAAAAAAATAATGCCCATATCAAACAAGGTATACAAATCACACTATTCCTGAATATAGAAAGTCATCTAAGGTGTATAACCTATAATATTTAACATTAGTATTAAAGTGTCTTATATTAGAGATTAAGTGATTAAATAATATATAGACACATCAAGATGGGCATACAATAATGCCACACCTCTCACACACCATACATTACCAAGTGTATACAGGAATGGAGGAGATGCACTGCCAAGGAAATGGGATCGCCTCGACGCACGTTTCGCCAAGCTTTCTCAAGAGCCTCGAGGCTATCCCTCGACGCGCGTGTGATTTGTATGCCTTATTTGATATGGGCATTATTTTTAATTGTTTTTAGCCTTAAATTTGTTCTATTTGTGACATATTAGTTTTTAATATGTATTATTGCATCAATAAAGATTGTCAGTATATATTTCCCTATGACTTTTTTTGTCATTGTATTCTTTTTTGGTTAACAAATATCTATGATAAACTGAAAGAATAGAGCAACTCTGTATTTGAAGTGTCACAGGTTAATGAGAACCTGCATTAACATGGAAACTAGCAATAAATATACTTAAAAACACTAAATTATCACTCCTGCTCTAAAATGAAGAACAGGAATGGAGCTAACAAATTTTGACACTCACAGATGTGAAAGTAATACCTTTCGGTTCGGTGACAGGTCAAGGCTACTGTCCATGTAAAATAATGACTCTCATGCAAAAGATGGCATATTAAAGGTTTAAAAGTAGAAGCAATGGACACCAACGACTAGCAGCAAGTCGGGCTACCGGCTATTATATTACATAATTGCTAGGCATACTTAGCATAGTGTTATCCTGCTATGTTTAAAAGCGACAGCACTTAATATGTGACCGTACATTTGAACTCTTCACACTTCCAGCTGACATGGAAATATCCCTTCAACTGCATCGATGACAATAAGAGAGGATTAGAAAAAATAAATGTATAGAGGAACAGAGTACTCGCCCTCTCCAAGGTAGTAACCTCACACCCTACAAGTACGCTACAGCCACTTCTCTTGCCTTATTTAGGAGAGAGCATGGCGCAGAAGCTATATTTGAATCCCGAAGTAAACAAGACTTCAGCACAAGGAGATGGACATGGCAGCTGTGTCACATGAATCATGAACTGGTTGGAACACAGAACATCTTACTTCATCAAGTTTTACTAAAAGTTGGAAGTTATTCAGCCTACATTGTCAACCTTATTTATTCTTGCGAAATTACAGTGTTACCCCACACACTAAAAACATCACTAGTAATGGTATCCTACTCTGTGCTAGATGGAAAAGCTGTGTATCCATCAGTATGGCTCCGTCCACACGATGTGTACGTTAAGTTGGAACCCACGCAGATTCCGACTTGAAATGCTCGTCTAAATCCAAAAATCAGATCATCCCCACTGACCTCAATAGAAAATACACCTTGTCGTTCATAAAACACGTAGTTTCTCGATTAGTTCTTAACCGTAATAAAAAAAAAAAAAAAACAAACCTCTGAGCATGTCCATTACTTTGTCATTATCCACGTGCAGATCCACGTCCAAAACAAAATACAAAGGTTTTGGATGCAGATCCACATCCAAAACCCCAGATATGAATGGGACTCATTTTCTAACTGTAAGGGTGCGTTCACACGGCAGTGAACAAATACCGGTCGGTTACCCGGCCGGTATTTGTCTGGTTTTGTGGCAGTCTCCACGGCCGCAAGGGGGACGGCTTTTCTCCGCGGTGAGAGGAGAACAGCCCTCCTCCCTCCCATTGAGGTGTTCATATTCCATCCGGAAACCGGACTGAAGAATGAACATGCTCAATGTTTTTTGAGCGGCCCGCGGGCGGAAAAACCGCCAGGCGGAAAACCTTTGCAGTGGGGACTGCTGCAAGGGTTTTCCATAGAGCACAATTGTGCTCATTTTCGGCTGGTTTTTCAGGCGGTCTGCAAAACCGCTAACGGGCTGAAAACCCTTGCCGTGGGGACATGCCCTAAATAAGTCAGGAGAAAACTTCCTAAAATCCACATTAAATACTCACTGAAAACCGCATCGTCCGACGCAGTTTTCAATGGTAGAATCCGACGAGTAATTTTACTCGTCGTCTGGACCTACCTCATGGAGGGGTTGAAATGCTGCATGCATGGACTTAGGTGATTAAAATCACTAATTTTGGCATTTTTTTTCGTTGTGCTGCTTTCTTCTTGAATTTCATACTCTATGGCTACTATTACAGCTTCTACAGAGGCCCCCAACTTAGTTAGTTAGGATAACTAACTAATAAAATAACTAATAAACAATAAAATCTCTGAGCAATTTAATCCCAAATATCTCCCAAATTAGACCTTTAAAATGCACCAGTTACAGCCAGGAATAACCTCCACAAAACAGTAGTTAACTCCCCATTTTATGCAAAGATCACCTCTCTTTAAAGCTCGGTTGATACAAGATATTTTGCTGCCCTACGCAAATAGGACGAATGGCGCCCACCTCCCTTTCCCCCATAGAAAATGGAAAAATGCCTGGCCCGACCTGACACACATTTTTATTCAGCTCACTGTGGGGATAAAGGACAGGTTTAATTTGTGGGTCAGTAGGATTCCGATTAAACGAAATTTATATGGTTTGTAAGATTTTTCTACTATTAAGAAAGTAAAAAAAAAAAAAGTAAATTTGCTTAGGAGTCGATAGACAACATGAACACAGTTAGCATCTAGTTCATTGGGGTTAGAGGGAGGATGCACACACTTTTGGCCACAGGGTGTGTATGCATATTCTTACAGGACAGCAATCTGAGCCTAGGTTCATACTCAGCGGTTTTGTTGCATCAAAAACACTTTTTTTATGCAAGTGGTTTTTTTAATTAACTGTAACTTAGAACACAGGTAAATTTGGGTTAAATAAAAAAAAAGCATTTTTTTTATTGCTTTCAATTTGATACCAATTGAAAAACACAAAGTGACACATGTATGAAAAAGGTTTAGGTCTAAAACTCACTCTTTTGCCCATAGTAACCTATGAGCAAAAAAGTGAGTTTTAGATCTAGACAGGTTCATACATGTGGCCCAATGTGTGAGCCCAAACTTATACTATTCAGTGATGAAGCTGTAACAAATGCTTTCCATTTTTTATACTATGATAAAAAAGCTGTTACTCTGGCATTAAGGTATGTTCACATGCTGCAGTTTTGTGGTGGTATAAAACGCATGCATTTTTACCATGGTTTTGTAATGCAGTAATTGTCATCACAATCTAGTTTTCCCGGTAAAACATATAAAATTAATGTGTTTTGTCTGTAGAAAACTAGAAAGGCCAGTAACTGCAAAATTGGACTTGTAGTTTTAAATATTCTGAAAACTGTGCAAGAAACCCAAGAAAGGACAAAGAAATGTTTGAAAATGTGGTGCTTGATATCTAAGTAATAGGTTTATTTTCAGGAGATGCATTGATGTAATGCTAATGTGAACAGTAGCAAGGCATACAGCACCTTTGTTATGTACCGTACGGTTTGCTGTACGGTTGGGCAACATTGTAGTGGAGCATTCTGACCCTTGTGTGCCATGACTGCTATTAGGTAGTCAGGGGGGCTAGCATGGAAATCTATGTAGACAGATTGGTGTAGAAATGGTTGTATGAGTGGACTATGCTCAGGTCATCTTCTGCTGAGTAGAGAGACAGAAATAACAGTGTTATGGACCTATGTGACAAAGGGACTGGAACAAAAGAGAATACAGAAAGAGACAAGCTTTGAACTGTTTGACTACTAAGAAGACCATGAAAAGAGGTGGGCTGTGCAATTCCATATGATACACGGGCAGCCTCTGTGAGAGAGATAGCCGCGAGGGCAGAAGAAGTGGACACCAAGAGACAGATATATAGGAGTGTGAGTGCTTCTCTTAAGAGGCGAGACATCAGACAGAGCAGCTGTTACTAGACAGCTACTGTCCAGAAGAGTCTAGGGGCCACATGTATGAAAGCTGTCTAGGTCTAAAACTCGCTGTGTTGCCCATAGCAACCAATCAGAGCACCGCTCTCATTTTTCCTGAGCACGATATGAAATGAAAGGGGCGCTCTGATTGGTTGTTATGGGCAACAAAGAGTTTTAGGCCTAGACAGTGTTCATACATGTGGCCCTATGAGTGTGACATCAAAGCAAGTAAAGCGGGTGCAGCACAGAGGTGGTGTACGAAGATGTCCTTGGCTCAAGGGTCCTATCAGAGACCATGTTCTTAGCTCAGGGGGACAAGGTTAAGCCAGCTGATATATTATTGCATCCAAATCTCCAACCACAGTTATCATTCAAAGACTACGAGAACCGCCAAGCACACTGAGCTTGTATGTATGCTCCCTTGTAACCACCAAGCTTAAAGTGCCTCATCTGAGTCAAGTATTCCCGAGTTTGCAAACAACGAACTAAGACTGTGCAATCCTTGCTGCGTCATTACCTCAGCAAAATGTCCTCCCCAGGTATCTCACAGTACCACCACCAGTCTATAGAGGTAACCACCCTGCACATAGGGGATTAATTGCTAAACCACTAAATCCATTTACACGGCTGATCACTCAAAGACACAAGACAAAGCAAAAAACAGTCAGCGTACGTTCATGTGGTGTGTTGACTCTGTGTGAACATACGTTTTTAGATACATGTTTCGATCCATCTGTCGGACCCTAAATGGACCCAAACACACATCCAAAATTGTGCAGTGTGATTTACATTGCTTTTACTTTGAAACATGCATTGGCGTTCACACAGGGGCGTAGCTACAGGGGGTGCAGCGGTAGCAGTCGCTACCCGGCCCTGGAGTCTAAGGCTATGTTCACACGGCTTAATTGCGGGACGTAATTCCGCCCCGCAATTACGCCGTGTGGACGGGAGCGGGGGAGTAAGCAGGGGGCCGGCACTTCGCCGGCCCATAGACTATCAATGCTAGCGGCGCGTATACGCCGCTAGAAAGTGACATGTCAATTATCTCCCGCCCGGGCGCTTCGCCGGGGGGGGAGAAGAGACGTAATCCATAGTTCTCTTTGAGAACTGTGAATTACCGTAATGAATGGGCCGTTTTCGGCCCGTAATTGGCGCACTTTGGCGCGTAATTACGGACCGAAATACGGCCCATTATAAGCCGTGTGAACATGCCTTAAGGGGGCCCAAAAGCCCTTCTGCTACATAAGAAAACACCAGTATTGTAAATCTTGCATGGTAACAAGGGGGCCCCATTTCACTTTTTGCACTAGGGCCCAAGAGCTTGAAGTTACGCCTCTGCGTTCACATGAGTGGTCACCGATGCGCGTCTCACTGCGTCTTTTGCAGCTGCGTGTTGGATACGTTTAGGATCCGATCGTTACTGCGGTTTTGGATGTGATTTTCGGACACAAAATCAGATCCGAAAATGCCGTGTGAACAACTCCTAAAGGGTTTACCGTTGGAGTTACCATTTTTAAATTGTTTTCCTGAAATATTAAAAGCTGCATATTTAAAATAATACTGCAATGTCTAAGTAATACCTCTATACAGTATCCAGATAACACTTCTATAGTGCCCACACAATGCCGCCATTCAGTGTCCACCTGGCGTATTGTAATATGTCCACAGGAAACTCCATACAATACATAAAATTTAGACAGTTAGTGTAAAGCTTTGACTGGCAAAGACTGTGCGGCTATGACAGTCACACAGTTCACATATCTATATCAGACAGGTATATTCTTAAGGTGAATAGGTGATCTGCCCAACCAATTGTGCACAGAGTAGCACAGAATGTTTTTTTCACTACACTCAAGCTGCTCCTGGCACCCTCTTGCTCCTTAAGGGGTCGTCCAACTTTGCTAAATCCGCTTCTGCAGCCGGCTCATAGCGAACTATAAACCATTGGCAGAGAATGGGGAGATGGTCACGCTCGTGCAGTTCTTCCCATTCATTTTAATGAGACTTCTGAATAGAGTCATAAATCATTTCAACTACTATACTCCAAGACATACACTAGATTCAAGTCTAATGCAAAACAGATACTGTACTACAATTTCTTATACTACGAATGATACTTACGTATAAGCATATTCATTCCCATAATTGTAATCTTTGGCCACCACTGTGATAGGTAGTCTCTTAATATCTGCAGCCTATTAGGTGTGTTCATCAGCAGAGATATGTAACGGTGTAGCGGCACACCTACTTGACATGTCGGGGGACACACCCACTGTGGCGGAATTGATGTATCAGTGTTAATTTCGGAATATAGCTGAGTGAGTGTGCTGGGCTATATGCGGGAATCCCATAGAGATGGCTGCGGAAGCAGACTTAGTGAGATGGGACAACCCCTTTAAAGGACCCTAAGAAATGGAAATACTTTACAACTGTCCGGTTTGCCACCCCCTAAAACTAGCCTTGCACTATGACACCAGCAGGTGTCAGCTACCAGTAGTACCCAGCTGGTTCTACATTTTATATACCCTCTAGCACAATATACCAGTAACGGGTTTCATTGTGAGTTTAGTGGAGAATGGTTTACTGAACCTACAAAATATAACCAGTACAGGAAAAAAATCTGAGACACCAGATTCATTCTGCAATATTTTAGAGAAACTAAAAATGACAGTACCAAATATAAGCTTGTTTTTTTTTTTATTAAGTCTAGGGAAACATCTTTGCTGTGGATTTTCGGAACACATTTCGCAAGCAGAATATCTGCAGCAGAGAGTTCAGTAATTCTCAACAAATCGTATCTACATGCTTTAGAAATTTTCCATGCAGAAACTGAATTTCAACATGTCAATTTCTTTTGGAAAAACACCAAGAATTTTGTAGCAGATATTCCCCACGACTTCAATAATGGAAGTGGAAATGTACAATTAAATCTCTGTGTTGAGGATTTTGACATGGACTTGGCCAGATTCACATCTGTGTCAAAGTTTCCGATCAGAACATCCATTGTAGATTCTGTTAGGCTATGTTCACACGGCATAATTGCGGGGCATACAGTACAGCTGCAATTACGCCGGGTGATTTGGGAGTCGCTCTAATCAGCGCGTACTCCCGCGGCGCGGCGGGGGGGGGGGCGGCAGCCCGGCGGCCCCATTGACATGCATTACTCGGGCGCATAGTCGCCACAAGTAATTGACAAGTGACTTATCTCCCCCGCACGTGCAATATGATCGTATTATTTGAGCGGGGAGAGGAAGCGTAATCCATAGTTCTCATAGAGAACTATGGATTACCATAATTTCGGCGCACATCTCGCTCATATTAGAGCGCAAATATGCCAAAATTAGCCTGTGTGAACATACCCTTAAAAGTAGAAATCAGTGGGGTCAATAGGGTAACAGTGGTGTCTGTCATGAAATGGATCTGGTACCACCTCTGAAAGAGACGCCAAATGGAATCTTCAATGCAGATATGAATCAGGCCTTACCTGTAGTTCTGCAGCAAAATCTGCAGGTGTAGAAAATGGTCTAAAATGGTTTTGGTTTACCGGCTACTTTTAATCACAAGTGGTTTTGGCTTTAGGCTACTTTCTCACAGCGCAGTTTTGGTGCAGTTTTAACTGCGCTCCAAATAAGCTGCCTTTATTACCAGCAAGCTTCTTTCACTTATCTAAACTGTGTGTAATCCACAAGACTTCAAACACAGCAATTGATTACTTACTTAAAACACCTTTCTGAACAATTTATACAACTGAGAGAAGCTTTCTGGTAATAAAGGCAGTTTAATTGGAGCGTAGTCAAAACTGCACCAAAAATGCGCTGTGTGAAAGCAGCCTTAGGCTAGGTTCACACGGTGTATTTGCAGGGCGTAATTACGCCCCTCAATTACGCCGTGTGGCCGGGGGCGGGACGGAAGCGGGGGCGGGTGCCGGTGGCCGGCACCTCGCCAGCCCATAGACATTCATTACCAGCGGCGCAAATACGCCGCTGGTAATTCACATGTCAATTATCTCCCCGCCCAGCGGATTCGCCGAGCAGGGAGAGGAGACGTAATCCATAGTTCTCTATGAGAACTGTGCATTACCGTAATGACTTGGACGTATTTCAGCCGTAATTTGCGCACTCCGGCGCGTAATTACGGACTGAAAAACGTCCAATTTTAAGCCGTGTGAACATAGCCTTAGGGCTGGTTCACACGGCTTATACAGCCCTTAGGAGTCACATACATCTCTGGAGTCAGAATGTCAGAAACCATTTTTTTTTCTTTATAGACCAGCTGTGAAACCTCTGCAGCAAGATCATCATGATTTGGTGCATGTTTGTCTTGCAAATTCCTCTGTGGATGTGCTGCAGAAATCTGCAACATTTACACACTTTGATAAGGAGGAAGAAATAGATTGTGCTTTAATCCATTCGTCTCTAGAGAATTGGGAGGAAAGTTCTGTTTCCCATTTCAACTTAGTATGAGCTTTTGCATCCCCATGTTTGGCTAATAAACTCTGATATATTAATGGGAGACCTTTTTCAAAACCCTTCTTCTTCATAAGAAAGTTTTGAAAATCAGAATAGGTTGATGGGGAGTCCGGCCATCTAATGCAGTGAAGCACATGACAAATCTTTAAGAACTGGAAAAAAGTCGAGCGGGGGAGAGAAAAAGAAGTGGAAATGTCTGTAAATGACAATAGGGCATTCTCTTGGTAAAGTTGGTCAACTGTATGGGCGCATCCCCACGGCATAGGACAAATACCGGCCGGTATTTGTCCTGTTTTGCGGCCGTCCCCACGGCAGCTGGGGGGGGGGGGGGGCGGGTTTTCTCCGCGATGAGTGGAGAAGAGCACTCCCCCTTCACATTGAGAAGCACAGATTCCGCCCGAAAACCGGACGGAAGATGGTGCTTGCTCAATGTTTTGCCGCCAGACCGCGGGCGGCATAACCGCCGGACGGAAAACCCGTGCAGTGGGGACTGCTGCACGGGTTTTCCATAGAGCAAAATTGCGCTCATTTTCGGCCGGTTTTTCAGGCGGTCTGAAAAACCACAAACCGGCTGAAAAACCGTCCGAAAACCCGTGCCGTGGGGACATGTCCTATGAATACCCTGTTCCTGCCACACACTGAGTGAAAGGGAGTCGGCCCAGCAACGAAGAAGGTCTAAGGAAATATCCTTTTTAACTAAATGTATCCAAGAGTTAAGTATAACATAAGTCGACCACAACTGAAGTAAATCTGATACAGACCTGAGGTTGGTAGAGGAGCACCAAGCATAGAAGCCTTAAAGGGGTTGTCTCACTACATTGATTCATCTAATGTCAATCCCGTTTCCTTAGTTTCTCTTTGAATTCAGGGGCGTGTTTACTGGCTTCCACTAGGCTGCAGTAGAAGCCAGGTCTGTAGCTATAGCAACCAGTGCTGGCAGCCTATCAGGATAGATCAAACAGGTCTGTAACTATAGCGACCTGAGGAGCTGATGCAGCCCATACAAGAGGGGATATCTAGGAATAGGTAGGACACTGTTAATGAGACTTGTTTTTGCAAGATCTTTAACATAAAGAGCAATCCTTGTAGTGAGACAACCCCTTTAAGATGATGTAAGAGTGGAAAAGGGATGAATGAGTTGGATTAAATTTGAGACCAGAGGCTGGGGTCAGTTTGGCTGCAAATGGAAAAGGTCTGTTCAAACAAAATAGCTGCATTGTAGGCCATAAAATTAAGGCATGCTAGCCCACCTTCCTTAGTACTACAAAAAAGGAGATCTCTTTTAAATCTGTCTTTCTTCCCGCTCCAAATAAAGGAGGAGAAAAGAGTTTGTAATTTGAGATTAATGGCACTAGGTATGATATAAGGAATCGCTCTGCAAATGTAGACATATTTTGGGAATAGAGACATTTTAAAGGCATTAATTTTACTTGCTGTATATTATTTAACAACTGCTCAAGTCTTCAATAAAAACATGTTTAAAGAAATCTGCAACATTTAAATTTAACCAGAAGACGACACTGAAATTTAGTTTCTGTACACTGACCAATCAAGTCCATTTTCATAGATAAAAATCTCAAGAACCAAATTTCTACAAAGTAAGGGTGAGTTCACAGCGTATAGTGGAGCGAACCTTTGCGCGCCGCTATACGACGGGTGTTTTAGAAGTACACGCTAGCCAGCGCATATGTCTGGCTCCCATTGACATTCACTTTCCAAAGTGCGTATGCACCAGAAGGAAGTCACATCTTTCACCTGGTGCGCAATACGTGTCGGAGAAAACGGCAGGTAATCATAGCACTCAGTGAGAGCTATGAATTACCGTATTTGGGGGCCGTACTTCGGGCTTATTACAGCACAATTACGCCACGAAATACGTGCTGCAAATACACCGTGTGAACATACCCTAATGTGACCCATATTTTTAGGAAAATCAATGGACTTCATAACTGATGACTTCAAGCAATATCCTCTTCTAATCAGGTCTATAATCCACCACACAAACACACGTTAAATATTATGCGGAGAAGTAATGCGCTTTGTATTCAAGACGGGCTGATTGGCCTTGATTCGAATGTTGACAGGGATAGTGGAGAAACACTGCAACCAATCACCAGCCGTTTTCCAGACAGAAAGAAGGAAGTGTTTCACTCATTGTTTGTATGTACCTTGTTTTTCCTGTTTGAAAACGGCTGTCGATTAAAGACAAGGAAATCATGCGACCATCAGCAACATGCGGATCAGGCCACACCAGCTCTATCCGAATCTGCAACACTCAGGGCCCGTCCCCACGGCCAGGCTTATTGGTCGGTTTCTCAGATGGTTTGCGGATTCAGAAACCTTCAAGCAACACTCCCCATAGACTTTAACAGAAAATCTGTTCAGCAGTCCACACTGAACGGATTTTCTGCTGGACGGATTTTCACACTGCCTGCGGTCCGAAAAACTAACATGTTCAATCTTCTGCTCAGTTTCTAGACAGAAAATTAGCATTGAAGTCAATGGGAACCGAGCAGATAGTGGGTGAACTTTTTATTGCACAGTTTTTTGCCACTTTTCTGCTTGAAAATAAACCTGGACAAAATCAGTGACAAAAGCAGTTAAAAAAAACAAAGACGGTCGAAAAAAACAACAACCGGTTTTTTGTGTCAAAAAACATCCAAAAACCAGTTGGGATGGACAGCTCTGCTGAGGTCAAAAGCAAGCAGATTTTGTTCTTTGCCCTGTGAACGCACCCTAAGGGTATATTTACATGACATAATTTCATTTGGCACCTAATTTTCACCAAAGTACGCTTTAAACAATGTTCACGTACAGCACTCATTGAGTGTAGTGCAAAGTCATCATCATCATGCAAACGACAATGATTTGAGTTGCATATTTTCTTTGACATGTCAATTCTTTGTGGTTCTTACGCAATGAGAAATCCAAAAGTATACGAGGCAGAAAAGTGCCTCGGGACAGTGCTCACCATTTTCAGGGCGTAAACTAACAATTTTTTGGGCGCTTAAAAGGTGCATGGCGGAATTGGGTGTAACTTGCCCTATGTTAGACCCACAAGGCTATTTCATATGCTAAGCACTTTTAGGGGCCGTCACCGGCTTATTCGCCGCGGATTGGAGCCTTACTGCACGCCGGATTTGCGCTGCAGTACGGCTCCAATCCGTCGCAGTAATTACGGTAATCCACCGTTCTCATAGACAACTATGGATTCCGTCTCTCCTCCCCGCTCGGCGAATCCGCCGCGGGGGGAGAAAGTCACCTGCACATTATCCAGGCGCAATACGCGCCGTGGATAATGCAAGTCTATGGGGCCGGCGGGCCCCCTCACCTGCCCCTTATTCAAGCCGGAATTGCGAGCGCAATCTGGCTCGCAATTACGGCTTGAATAAGCCGTGTGAACATGGCCTAAAGGGGTTGTCTCACTACAAGGACTGCTTTGTATGTTAAAGATCTTGCATAAACAAGTCACTTTGCAGTATGTGTACATTAACTGTGCCTTACCTATTCCTAGATATCCCCTCCTGTATGGGCTGCATCAGCTCCTCAGGTCGCTATAGCTACAGACCTGTTTGATCTCTCCTGATAGGCTGCCATCGCTGGTCGCTATAGCTACAGACCTGTTCGATCTCTCCTGATAGGCTGCCAGTGCTGGTTGCTATAGCTACAGACCTGGTGTCCTCAGAAGCTCTTAACTGCAGGCCAGTGAAGCCAGTAAACATGACCCTGAATTCAATGAAACCAAGAAAACAGGACTGAAGTAAGATGAATCAATGTAGTGAGACAACCCCTTTAAGGCCTTCACTGACATTAGAACTGCAGGATTTTTTTTTTTTTACCACAACGATGACCACTTCTGACAAATTTCTATGATATGGCGTTTATTATGTTTTATATTAGGGGCAATGAGCCATTGCAATTTTAATTCTACAGCATGCAAGGAACGGGGAAATCAAATTCCCAGCTGCTTCCTTGTACACGCCGTCAGCAGAATACAGTCGCAGATTATAGCAGCCTGTTTTCTGTGAATGAGAAGTTCACGCGGCTGCTGTCATGTGCTGAATGGCATTGCAGCAGCCACTGTAGACATAAACAACACCTGCTGGGAATATGATTTCCCTTTTGCTGCCCTGCTCGGTTGTCAAGGAACTTATGTTGACATTATATTAGAGAATAGCTCAAAATGTAATTCCAAATCATACGGTAACAGGGAAAGCATCTCCAAAGTCATGTTTATAGATGAAACTATTTATGATCCCTCCTTGTCACCAAGTTATTTTTTATACAATAAGCCACTGTATCACTGTAGGTCTTCCTTAGCAAAAAAATGGTAACATTTACATGTGTTCAAAAGTAACAGTAAATTCACCAACATATTTATTCCAGTTCATTTAAATGTGCACAGAGAACGCCAAACATATCCTGCCTGGTGATCCAGATACTACAGAAACATCCCAGATCCTTTGGGTTTATTGGGCCTGAAAACATTGCTTATTCTGCCAGTCCCTGGGATGTACCATTTGATAAAGGGTATCATCTGCTTTCTGCCAAAAAACTGGGGCACACCTATTAACCAAAATCCGCCATAAAGGAGAACCCAAAATTATCAAAGTATAGGTAAAGAATATTTTAATACATCTGAGCATTTTTGGATGACAGCAAAGCACATTACAAGCAGATAGTGTAGCCTTATGTTTTATTCATTGCTAAATCTGATCTGTACCATGTGGGGCATAGCTACCAACGTGGCTGAAAGGGTTAACAGCCACCTACCTTTAACAGACCCCATTTCGTTAATATGACACCGTTATTTTAAAAAAAAGTGGCAGAAGTTTAATGCAGCAGCAAAGGTTTCATTCCCCCACTGGCAAACACATGACTACTGCATGTGATATATATAGCAATTTCTCATGCATACAACAGTCTGGGGCTTATGATATGTAAACTACATGGACTATTAACGGCCCGTAATAAGCAAAATCAATGAATCAACGGCAAGACGTGCACATAAAGGGTTACTACATACCCAACATTGCACTATATCAGCTGTATTCAGTACAGGGCCATCAATCTCATGTTATACAGCTAACCCAGAGCAGATCATCAGGCATTAACCCATCATGTAAAGCAATAACCTGTCAGTAAGGGGTTAATGCCCCATCCTGATTAAACCGTTTTTATTTCAGGACTTCCCTGGTTTCACCCTCCCCTATTTTGCCTAGCTACAGCAAGTCAGGATCTACAGCACTTGATGCAATAGGCTTTTCTTTGGCATCTAAAGGGTTAAGACTGACCATCGGGCAATCAAGCCTCCTCTCCAGGGAAGGCTCCAGCTATGAAGAGTTAATGCAGGCTGATATTCACATCCAGATCTGTGCATTGCAACCCCCCTGGCTTGCACTAATTAAATCAGTAACGCTAGATATGAAGGGGGGGAAGACCTCATTAACCCTTTGCAGGAGGCCTGGCCATGCGTCCATATGCTCCTAGCATTTTGTACAGTCAGTAAAGAGGTTAAAATCATTTCAGAGATGAACCCCGACTGTCAGTCACTCAGCTGTTTCGCAACCAGCAGCTGAGTAATATCATAGGAGGAATAATGTGCGGCGTTCAGCTGGCCAGGGATCTGATACAGTGAATATAGATGTAACACTGTATACATCACATATAGTGGGAGGCTGCATAGAGACAGCGCTGGGGCATCCTGCTGGATACATACACTGCATGCTGTACATGTCTGAGCCCATAGCCTGGCACTTACCCCTATTGCAATCCTTGCTTGGCTGGTCTTCTTTTTGGTGTTGCTCCCCAATCCAGCTCCTCAGGGTTCTTGCATTGCATCTCCTGGTTAATCAGTGCCTGGGTAGGGGGAGGGATCGTTTGCATGTCACTCCAAATTGCCGTACTTGCTAAAAATTCTCTCTTCTCTCTTTTGCAGCTGTCAGGGCAGACAGGGAAGTGCATGTGAAGATACAGCACAAGAGGAGGAAGAAGAGGAGCTGCTGATGTCAATGCCATGCACTGCGTGTGGTGGAGAGGGGGGCAATCATCAGCGTGCCTCTTCTCATCCTTTCATTCCAAACTACATGGGGATATTAAGCAAAGTCTTCACTGTTGCAAAATAGCAGCAGCCATGTTATGCAGACTTCCACTGGGGGAGCATCTAACAATTTTTACATGCTCTGTATAACAGAGATTGCTGAGGGAGTGTGTCTAAAGAACCGGTACAACTTTCTCTTTGCAATGCACAAAATGGGTTGGACGCCGGCTACAAGTGTGGAGCTGATTTGTGGTAATAGTGCATAATATTTATGGTTTATAAAACAGGATACAAATACAGCAGATAAAGCACAAACATGGGAACAGAGTTACTTCACCCTGAGGGCTACTATAGGACTTTAGTTTAATGTCTCCTTTGGCT
This sequence comes from Phyllomedusa bahiana, assembly GCA_025379985.1. NCBI lineage: Eukaryota > Metazoa > Chordata > Amphibia > Anura > Hylidae > Phyllomedusa > Phyllomedusa bahiana. The sequence goes on along the minus strand of JAODAL010001269.1, from coordinate 198,218 downwards.
CTGGCCCCCTGCAGGTGGTTCCCTAGACTCTAGAGCAGTGTTTCTCATTCCAGTCCTCAGGACCCAGCAACAGGTCATGTTTTCAGGATCTCCCACTGAATGCACTGACAGTAATGATATCACCAGTGCAGAATGCACTGACAGTAATGATATCACTTCTTGTATTTTGTGATGCGGTGCAGAATGCACTGACAATCATTTATATCACCTGTGCAGAATGCACTGACAATCATTATATCACTTGTGGGCAGTAATGACACCTTGCAAACAAATCATCATATCACCTGTGCAGAATGCACTGACAATAATGATATCACCAGTGCAGAATGCACTGACAATCATTTCATCATAATCAACACTGTGCAGAATGCACTGACAATCATTATATCACCTGTCGTGGCGATAGATATTGCAGAAGGCTGACAATCATTATATCACCTGTGCAGAATGCACTGACAATCATTATATCACCTGTGCAGAATGCGCTGACAATCATTATATCACCTGTGCAGAATGCACTGACAATCATTATATCACCTGTGCAGAATGCACTGACAATCATTATATCACCTGTGCAATGCTGAGGAAATCCTGAAAACTTGACCTGTAAGGCCTCGTTCACACGGCTTATTTCGGAACGGATTTGCCGCCGTATTTACGATCGTAAATCCGTTCCGAATTCAGTCTGAAATAAGTTGCAGGCCATTTAATATTCGTCTTAATGGGAAATACGTGTCGTCATTTAGACAACATGTATTTCCGTGCCGTATTGCCGCTGCGGATTTGCGGCCGCAAAACGGCCGGAAAAACAATGTGCATCTCAATTATGGGGCCGGATTTCGCAACGGATTTACCACACAATGAATGGGGATTGTAAATCCGTCGCGAAATACGTGCCACACTAAGTGGCACTTTACTTGCAACTGATTTCGGAACATATTTACGATCGGCAATCCGACGTAAATCCGTTCCGAAATAAGCCGTGTGAACGAGGCCTTAGTGGGTCTTGAGGACTGGAGTTGAGAAACACTGGTCTAGAGCCTGTGATTGCAGGTGCTGGGATGTTTTATCATTGTCAAAACTTTTCACCAGAGTCAATACTAAATCAAGTTTTTTGGATGTGCAAAACCAAATATTGCGTAGATCAGTGTTCCCCAACTCCAGTCCTCGCCCCCACCAACAGGTCATGTTTTCAGGATCTCCCACAGAATGCACTGAGAGTAATTAAATCACTTGTGCAGCATAATTATATCACCTGTGCAATGCTAAGGAGAGACAGAAAACATGACCTGTTGGTGGGGCGTGAGGACTGGAGTTGGGGACCCCTGTTCTAGATTGTCCATATGGGGGAGTGGTTACCTCCGGTTGATTTTTCGCACTCCACCCACCTTCACAGGTTTTAAAATCAATGCAGTTGTACCTTATAGCTGGAGCCTTCATTCCCTGAAGTATGGAGGTCTGAGCAGGCCCAAAAGAGAGGTATCAATACAGTAGGTTCCCACATACATTTGAGGTCCCCTTGCTGATTGGGAGGTGGGCTTAAAGGGATTGTCTCACTACATTGATTCATCTTACCTCAGTCCTGTCTTCTTGGTTTCATTTTGAATTCAGGGGCGTGTTTACTGGCTTTACTAGGCTGCAGTAAGAAGCAGGTCTGTGCTATAGCAACAGTGCTGGCAGCCTATCAGGAGAGATCAAACAGGTTGTAGCTATAGACCAGGAGCTGATGCAGCCATAAAGAGGGGATATTAGAATAGGTGGACACTGTTAATGGACCACATATTGCAAAGTGACTTGTTTTTGCAATCTTTAACATGAAAAGCAGCAATCCTTGTAGTGAGACAACCTCTTTAAGCAATTTTGATCAAAAATGTGAATTAAGAACCTCAAAAATTTTTCATGTATCCTAAGTAGCAGCAATGCTTTTTCAAAAATTCCTATGTGCCTTTTGATAGTTTTTTAGTTAGTAGTGTGCTGCTGATATTAGAATGTGTCAATACTAAATCAAGGCAGTGAATCAGAATCATATAATGACGTCATGTTGTGTAACTTCAGTAAAAACTCATGTAGAAAACGCATTCAAATCTATGTATTTGGGTTTTTGTTTTTAACCAGTTCCTGAGTGGGCCACTTACCTGATCTTCCTGACCAGGTATATTTCCCTTTTTTTTTAGTACAGGCAAGATTGACTAGCTTATTATACACATTTTTTCACTGTTATGATAGGCTTTATATTTGTAAAAAAAAATTAGATAAAATAGTTAAAAAAAAAAAAAAAAGGAAAAGAAATATTCTGTTTTCACATTTTTTAAATGGAGCTAAAATAAGTTTGTTTTTTCTTTTTTTTTTTTTTAAACTGTAGATTTTTATTAAAATTTTTACATACACAAACCCAACATAGGTAGCAAACAGTATCACGATAAAAGGAAAGGAAAAAGGTGAGATGCAAACTAGCATGGTAGCCCAAACAATCTGTGGTAAAGCAGAGGTAGGTCCAAGTTACAAAGATAAACCACACTTAGTCTCATGTAGATAATGGCTCCATCAATGCGGTTATTACAAACGTAGACCAATTAGCGGCTAAATACAACAAAAGAAAAGAACGCGCGTAAAACAGAGATGAGGGGAAGACAAACAGGACAAAAAAGGAAAGAAATACTCCCAAAGGAAGAGTCACAGTCCGCTCATACCTCCAGTAATATTTAAAGGTCATGGGTGATGCAATAGACATCCCAAGGTTTCCAAATATTGTCAATTAAGTCCAATTGATTATGGGACAAAGCAGTAAAAATACGTTTTCTATTTGTGTATTAGCCCCAGTTCTAGTGGAGATACAGGGGAAAATAACCCTCTGGATTGACTGCAGAGCATTTGTAGCTACTAAGCCCCGGCGGTGACCATCAGGAAGCAGGATGCCAGGAGGCTTCCTGCTAATGTGTATAAACAGCGTTCAGTAAATTGGTTTATAAATTTATAATTTTATGGTTATTCTATTTTGTGAACTCTATCCTCTAGTTTTTGTTATGAGGAAATAAAATAACCAATACGTTGTATAAAGTTAAACAAAAGTGTCTAAACATGCATCAGATTTATTATACAGCAGGAGCTACAGTGATAAATCTGGGGCATTTTTAGACTGTCTAGTCAATGGGGCATATTTGTTAAGGCAATTGTGCCAAATATAATGGTGAACATGCTTCACAGCAAATTTGTTATGTGTTTCAGACAGATTCTAGACACTAGCCTCTTGTCCGACAAAAAGGGGTGTTGCATTCATCAAGGGGTGTGGCTTTGTAGAAACGGCGTGGCTTGCGTGCTGCGATAAATACACCAAAGTTTTGGCGCAATTCGTGGCATAAAGTAAGCCGAAAAGTTATATTGATAGTCTATAAACCTGCGCCAGACTTGCCAACACTGTGATAAATCTGACGCATTGTAAGACTGTCTAGTCTAAGGGCGACATGTATGTGAATGGCTGTGCCAGTTAATTGGCCTCTTTTCAGCCCGAAAACTGGCGCAGCCCTGTTCGCTATATTTTTAACAAGGGCACTCAAATATTAGGAGCGCCTACAGCACTTTTGAACAGCACATCCAGGCACATTACTGCTGGAACAGGTAGAGCACTTTAAGGGCATGTTCACACGGCTGATTCTGGGACGGATTTCAGCCGTATTGCGCACCGTATTGCGCTCCAATACGGCTGAAATCCATCCCAGGCATTACGGTAATCCACAGTTTTCATAGACATGCACATTATCCCGGCGGGATACGCGCCGTGGATAATGGATGTCTATGGGGACGCCCCTGCCTCGCCACCGCTGCACGGCACATGCCGTAATTGCGGGGCGAAATCTGTCCCGCAATTACCTGAGCCAGAATTGTCGCTTGTAGCTAGAAAGAGCTAAATCTCTGACCCGCAGTAGAACAGGTTCATAGATTCAGCCCATTCTACGCTACTAATGCGCACAAAAAAATGGTGTCTGAGCGCCAAAATACATATACGTTGTCCTAAGTTTATACTGTGTAGGAAGATGCTATTGATAAATCTGCCTCTAAGTTTACACTGTGGATGAAGAAATTTTCCCGGTTATCTATAAAGAATTGGTATATAAATTAGCAATATTGGCGAGCAGTTCCTGCATCCGCATGCTATGGATTTTTCTTATGCACTAGACTTTATAAAGACATTAGGGCGACCATTTTCTAAAAACACCGACCTACAGCTCCGAAAGTCTAATTCAGAGGTTGGAAGATGGCGGAAACCATGGACGAAGCAGTATCTGGTTTAAGGAAAGCTGTGTGCGGCGTTTGAAGTTGCATGAAAGATAAATTCACACAGGTTGGATTTTCTGCAGATTTTTTTCCACAGACATATAGGAGAAGAATCTGAAAGTCTCCACAGAATTGTAAGGGTATGTTCACGCGGCGGAATTGCAGGGCATTTAGTGCTGCAATACGACCGAAATGCCCCACAATTATGGTAATTCATAGGTCTCCCTCTTCCCCAACGCGTATTGAATGTCGGGTGAAAGAACTGACGTCACTTCTTCCTGGCATTAGCACACCAGGGATGATGGAGGTTATGGGGGCCGCCACCCTCCTGGCCTGTGCGTACCTCTAAAACACCCGGCGTACTGCGGCGCATACTGTATGTGGAGCAATACGCCGTGTAAACATACCCTAAGGATTTTGGTGCAGTGAAAATGCAAAAAAAAAAAACAAAATACCTGGAAGTAAATATGTGCATAAGTCACATCAGAGAATTTGAAAATTTGTACCTCAGATTCACCAGTTCTATGTGGAAAATTTCTGCACCACGCACATGAAATGTTGTTGTCACGTCTCCTACTGTATTTTAACAAATTCCCAGCAAATTTCTGTGTGAATAACGCTGGCTGTAGCCCAAGCCACTGAGGGGCCGCAGAGTCCCTGTGAAAGGGCTGAAGAGGAGCGAACAATGTGAAGGTGCGTGTAACTGTGGCAGGAGAACAGGGGAGCCGTTACCCATAGCAACCAATCAGATAGCAGCTCTTAGAATGAAGAATAGAAGCAGCGATCTGATTGGACGCAGCGTCCTGAGGAAAAATCTGCTCCCTGGACATGTCGTAGGGAGATTTTCAATAAACTTTATCTGTCCTGACAGAAAACGTGACTAAATTGCGGCGTGTGTTCCATGCTAACTCCCTTGTGCCACCCTTTCAGAGCTGCAGTATTGGCTCAGTCACTGTAGGTCTTGTTACACTCTTTGGGCAACATTTATAAAAACTGTCTAGCAGTAAAACTGTCTCTGTTGTCCATGGCAACCAATCAGAGCTCAGCTTTCATTTTTCCAGAGCAACATATGAAATAAAAAGCTGAGCTCTGATTGGTTGCTATGGGCAACAAAGACAGTCTTACTGCTGGACAGTTATTATAAATGTGTCCCATTGTCTCGGCCCTCTGCAGCTCAGCCAGTCTCTGTTACGCTGGGTTCACACAGTGGGGCACATTTATCAAGGCAGTTGCACAACTTTCAGCAAAAATAATGTTGTAGATTCTTTCCACCTCATTTATGTGTTTCAGGCAGTTTCCGGAAACTTCCGCACGTCGTCTGACAAAAGGGGTGTGGCCTATGTAAAAGGGATGTGGGATTGTTCAAAAGGGCGTGGCTTAACATGTGCCAAAATGTTGGCGCCATAACTGCCATGAAGCCTACTTATAAAAGGTGCAAAGTTAGACCAGACAGTTCTAATATCCGCCAGATTGATGAACACTAGGATAGATGTGGTGCATTGTGTCTAGTCTAAGTTTACACTGTATAAGGGTATGTTCACACGGCGTATTTGCAGTAATTTGGCGCATAATTGCACTGCAATACGACAGAATTACACCCCACAAAAACGGTGATTCATAGGTCTCATTGAGAGCTATGATTACCTGCCATTTTCCCCGGCGCACAATACAAGCTGGGAGAAAGAACTGACATGTCGCTTTTTTCCCGGCGCATAAGGGTATGTTCACACTGCGTACTTCTAAAACACTGACAGTTGGCTCCCATTCACTTTCAAGAATTGACATGTCCGTTGTTCTCCCCGTCGCGTTTTATTCTCTGGGGGAAAAGTCGAGTGTTCATAGCTCTCAATGAGTGCTATGAATTACAGTAATTGTGCCGTGTGAACATACCCTAAGTGACTTGTCACTTCTTCCCGGCGCTTATGCTTGGGAAAGTGAGTGTCAGTGGCAGCGCCACAGAAGTATGTGCCAGCCAGCGTGTGCTTCTGAAGCAACAAGCATATTGCAGGCGCATAGCAGCACCTAGTGCGTGCGCTGCTATACACGTGCAATACGCCGTGTGTACATAACATACCCTAAGGCCATGTCCCCACGGCACAGGTTGCGGCCGGTTTTTCAGACTGTTTTCGGTTTTGAAAACAGTCTGAAAAACCGGCCGCAAACTTCAACGAGCTCCTATGGAAAACCCATGCAGCGGTCCTCACTGCATGGATTTTCCACCCGGCGGTTTTTCTGACCGCCGGCGGCCCGAAGAACATGGAACATGTTCATTCTTCCGTCTGGTTTTCGGACAGAATATGAGCATGTCTACGTAAAGGGGGGGGGCTTTTCTCTGCAAACCGCGGAGAAAAGCCGTCCCCCGGCGGCCGTGTACACGGCAAGAAAACGGAAAAAATACCGTGGTAAACCCCCGGTATTTGTCCAGTGCCGTTTGAACAGCCCCTAAGAGTTAGAAGGTATCAATAAATCGGCTCTATAGTGTTTTTGCAGAAGCGGAGATGCGTCTTTCAACTGTAACAAAAACATCACAAACAAAACCATCATTGTTGTATGGGGCTGCATGCAAGACAAAATGTAAATCCACCCTATCTTTTCTTGCCCCCTAGTCCCCCCGCCCCCCGCTATCCGCCCCGCCCCTACGTTAGGTCCTAAGCCGTCCAGTCGCAAGCTATCTGTTTAGGGGCTTAGGACCCTGGCGAAGGAGCGGGGGGGGGCTAACTGTATGTGCTCCGCCCGGAACATACGTTTAAACTTTGGCAGAGCAGAGAGCTCCGCGGAGTTCTCTGTTTGGCCGCAGGCGGTGTGGCTTGTGGCGCCGGTGCACGGGGGGGTGTGGGTCTCACGTAACCCCGGCGCGGCCCCCGGGGAGTCACACCGCTGAAGAAAAAAGGGAGCAGCGACAGCGGCGGGGAGCGAGGACAGGTAAGTGCTGTACAGTTATTAATTAAGCTCTATTCATGCTGGGCGGCCTAATAATCTACATGTCATAGTGTGCAGGGGGCCTATTACTCTATTGTTATATGTGCAGGGAGGGGAGGCTTATTATCACTATTGTTTATATGTGCAGGGAGGGGGGCGGCTATTATCTGACTGACAGTTATGATGTCAGGTGGATAGGGCTATATCTACTGTAATATGTTCAGGGGGGGAATATTATCAACTGTTATATGTGCAGGGAGGGGGTCAATTAACTATTGTTATATGTGGCAGTGGTAGGGGGGCTGATTATCTTACTGATATATGGGCAGGGAGGGCGTGCACTATTATCTACTGTTATATGTGCATGTGAAGGGGAGCTATTATCTACTATAAATGTTGCATAGGGGGGCTATTATCTACTGTATATAGTTGTGGTCAGGAGGGCCTATTATCAACTGTCAAATGTGCATGGAGGGGGGCTATTATCTACTGTTATATGTGCAGGGAGGGGCTATTATTCTACTGAGTCAAATGTTGGCAGAGAGGTGGGCTATTATCCTGACGACAAGATAGTGCAGGGGTGCTATTAAGCATACTTATGAAATTGCAGGGGGCCTAGTTATCTACTGTTAATATTAAGTGCAGGTGGGCCTATTATCTCTACTGTTATAATGTGCAGTGTGAGGGGGCCTATTTATCTATGTTATATTGCAGGGATGTGGGCTATTAATTCTACTGTTTATATTGCGAGGGGGGGGCTATTATCAATTGTTCATATGTGCAGGGAGAGAGGGCTATTATAGCTAGCTGTAATATGTGCAGGTGGTGGCATAATACTATTGTTTATAATGTTGCAAGTAGGTGCGCATTATCTACTGTATATATGTGCAGGGGGGGCTATTATCTATTGTTATCTATTTGCAGGGATGGCGTACTATATTATCTACTGTATACGTATTGAGTGCAGGGAGTGGGGGGGTCTATTTCTATTTTGTTTATAATTTGCAGGAGGGGGCAATAATCTATACTGTTATAGACAGGGAGTGGGTGAGGTCTATTAACTATGTTATAAGTGAACAGGGGGGGCCATATTATCCTATTGTTATATGTTCAGGGAGGGGGGCTATTATCTATACTTTAAGCGTGAGCAGGAAGGGTGGCCTACTTATCCTATTTTTATATGTGCAGGGAGGAGGGGGCTATTATCTACTGTATATTGTGTCATAGAGTGCAGGGGAGCTGATTATGCTACTGGTGTATATGAGTGCAGGGAGGAGATGCTATGATCACTGTTATTTTGCACGGAAGGGGAGCCATTATCACTGGGTTATAAGTGCAGTGGAGGGATGCTATTATCTATGTTATTTTGTGCAAGTGGAGGGGGGCTTATATAACTAACTTATATACGAGCAGGGAGGAGCTATAATCTACACATATGTGCCAGTGGGAGTGCCAATAACCTACCTATATCTACACTGCTGTGAGGGTGCCTATAAGACTATCATATACCTGCTGAGTGGTGGGTGACCTACTACCTGCCTATACAACCTGCTGGGATCCATACCTGTCCCTATACCTGCTGGGGGACCAGAACCTTCGCCTATAATACCTACATGGGGACAGGGCCTTCACTTCCATTGGTCCAGTAGGCCACTGCCCGGGGGCCCCGACGATCACAGGGGGCCCTCCCGGGACAGCCGCCATACCCTGAGCCCAGTGTAGCGACACACTGTGGCGCACATACCGGCTCCTGCGCTGTTGAGCGCAGAGTCTCCTTCAACCCACGGACTTGCATGGCCTGGGTCACAGACCCAGCCATTCGCGGCCATCACGGCCGCCGCCTGCACGAGCGCTGTCGGGCAGCAGCCCCCGAGGCTGGAACAACATGGGATACTATTGATCCCGTCTGTTTTCATGGCTCCCCAGGATGCCGCGGGGCCAGGCGCGCGATTGATGACGTCATCAGCTTAACGCCTAGCTCCGCGCCCAATGCATCCTGCTGGTGAACCCAGAACACGACCGTCTCCGGACGGAGGAAGAGGAGGGGAAATCAGGTAAGGTAACATTTTTAATTTCTAATTTAGTTTAAAACTAACTGCCCTGGCCTGTCCACCACATAATACCCTGCGCCTGCCTGGCCACCCATCTACCCTGGCCCTGCCAGCCGACATATACCCTGCCCTGTCCCTGGCTAATAACCCCTGCCCTGCCTGCCAAAATACCCTGCCCTGCCTGCCACCCATATTACCCTCCCTGACCTATGCTATATACGCGCTGACCTCTGCCCTGCCCATATACCCTGCCCTGCCTGCCACCCATAAAACCTGCCCTGCCTGGCTATATACCCTGCACCCTGCCCTGCCCATATACCCTGACCTGCCCATATACCCTGCCCTGCTCTGGCGCATATACCCTGCCCTGCCTGCACATATACACTGCCCTGCCTGTCCCATATAGCCCTGACACTGCCTGGCTATATACCCTGCCCCGGCCTGGCCCATATACTCTGCCTGGCTATATACCCTGCCCTGCCTGCCCATATACACTGCCAGCCCTGCCCATATAACCTGCCATGAGGTCTTGCTATATACCCTGCCCTGCCTGCCCATATACCCTGCCCAGCCTGCCTATATACACTTCCATGCCCATGATACCCTGCCCATGCCTGCCCATTAATAAACCCCCCTGCCCTCCTGCCAGCCGCAGTATACCCTGCACCTGCCTGCCTACCCATATACCCTGCCCTGCCTGCCGGGGAGACCCATATACCCTGCCCTGCCATGGCTATTATACCCTGCAATGCCTTCTCCATATACCCTGCCTTGTTCTATATAACCCTTCCCTAGCCTGCCCATATACCACTGCCCCGCCCATATACCCAGCCTCGCCCCTGTGCCTTCCATATACAGCTAGCCCTCCTGCCCATATGACACCGCTGCCCTGCCTGCCCATATACCCTGCCGGCAGCCTGGCTATAAACCCTGCCGCTGCCTGCCCATATACCACCAAGAGCCCTAGCCTATGCTATAAACCTGCCGCTGACCTGAGCCCATATACACTGCCCTGCACTGCCCATATTCCCTGCCCTCCTGAATATACCCTGCACCTTCCTGGCTATATACCACTGCCTGGCTATATTAACCCTCTGCCCTGCTGCCCATATACCCGCAGGCTCATATACCCTGCCCCTGCCTGCCCATATACCCTCGCCTGCCCTGCCATATACCCTGCCCTGCTCCTGTCCCATAATAACACTGCCACTGCCTGCCCATAATCCCCTATCCCTGCCTGCCTATATACCCTAGCCCTGACCTGCCCATATCTCTGCCTGGCTATAATACCCTGCCCCATGGCCTAGGCCCAATAACCCTGCCCTGCCACCCATAATACACCTGCCGCTGCCTGCCCAATACCCATGCCCTGCCTGGCTATATACCACTGCCCTGCCTCCCATATACACACGAGCCCTGCTGCCCATATACCACCTCCTGCCCTGCCTGCCCAAAAGACACTGCCCTGCCTGCCCCTTGAATACCCTGTCCCTGCCTGGCTAAATACGCGGCTGCCTGCTGCCCATAACCCTGCCCTGCCGAGCCATAAGCACTGCCTCTGCCTTGCCCTTATACCTCCTCTGCCTGTGCTACATATACACTGCCCCTGCATGGCTATATACACATGCCCCTCGGCCTGGCTACATTAACACTGCGGCCCTGCCTGCCCCATATACCTGCCTGTCTATATGCACTGCCCCTGCCAGCCCATATACTGCCCCTGCCTAGCCCATATACTCGCCTGCCTGCTATGAACACCTGCCGCTGCCTGCCCATGGATACTAGGGCCCCCCTGGGCCTGACACCCATATACTGCCGCTGCAGGCAATAATATCGAGTGTTTCCTTGCCTGTCTATAATAACCGGTCCGCAGCCTTGCCCCTACATTACTGGCCCTGCCTGCCCTAATTACTATGATTATTTTGCGATTACATTCTGCAGGGACGAGTGGGCGGCCAGGGAGAAGGTGGGTTATGGTGAAAGGATAAAGGGAAAAAGAACGATTCAGAGAACGACTGAAAAGACAGAACCCTCGGTGAGTCCCTGGTGTCAGGGGTTAATTTAGCTTCTATAATTTCGATTAGTGCTGTGGTCCTCTGACCATGTAATAGTGACTCTTAGCTGGTATAAATGTATATATTTGTTTCTTTAGAGTTATTTTTTTTTGGGTGGGGGGGGGGGTGTTAAGGGTGTGGAAGAGGGTAGGCGAGGGGTTTGATAGGAGTGAGTGAGGGGAGGTGGGGTTGTTAGGGGAGTGGGAGGAGAAGGGGGTGTTTGTTAGGGTGGAGGGATGGAAGGGGGGGTTTGTTATAGAGTGGTGCGAGAGAGGGGAGGAGCGTGGTAGGGAGGGGGGGTGTGTTTAGGGAGGGGAAGGGGCGGAAAATGGTGAAATGAATCTGGTAGAGGGAGGGGGGGTTTGTTAGGGGCGGGATAGTCGTGGCGTAAGAGATGACCAGGGAGGGGGTTGTTTAGAGTGGAAAGAAGGTAAGTTGGGGGGTGGGCCCCCAGTACAAGCAGATCTACCACATGCCCAGAGGTGCCCATATGCATCGATTGACAAGGCATGACAGGATAGAGGTGTAGATGTAGAAAAAAGGCAACGGCCCCTACAGGGGGTTCCAATAACCTGCCATATATACCTACAGGGGGAACCAAAACCTGCCTATAAATTCCTGCTCAAGTGAGGTGATCCATAACCTGTCCCATATACCAGCTTGGTGGATCAATAACCTGCCTATATAAACCCTAAATGCGGAGGAAAACCAACAGAACACGGAAATCGGACATGAAACAACAGAATAAAAAAACCCTAAACTCCCCACAACCCCACACCCAGCAACGGGGCCCCCACACCTTCCCCACAATCCCTGCTGCTTGTGATCAATAACCAGCCTATCATCCTCAGCAGGTTACCCCATAACCTTCCCAAATACCTCTTGTGGATCCCAATAACTGCCTAAAAAATACCAGCTGGGGTGACATAATACACTACCCACCTTCCGCTACTGGAGATATATAAAGTTATATAACGCAACCAAAATGAGGACGTATACGACTCAAAGAAGAACACATACTGTGGGGGGACCCTTTTACCTTCACAGGGGGACCACAATAAATTTAACTGCGTGGTGAAGTCGCTAACCAGTCGTATAAGCGGAGACCGTATGAAAAATGCCTCAATGACAAGTCATTAGATAAGATTAAGCAAATCGACTAACTCCCCGCGGACTCCAGTGTCGAGATTGTTAAATGCTCACCAGTCTGTTAAGGCGCTCAAGTCCGATTGATAAGACCTAAAAGCAACGACCATAATCCGGGGGGACATAACTTGCACCTCAAATCTTATCTTAAAACACTGGCTCAGCATAAACATATTAGGTGGGACTACTACCATCCAAAATTTTTCCTTAATACCATATTGACAATCAATATTGGAAGACATATAAAAATATAAAATATATATAACACAACACCAGATATAGGCAGCAAGGCAGCGAGCACTCTATAAAAAGTTCCTTTTGAAAAATAAAATAAAATTAGGGTGCCAGCGATTAAATGACCGAAGTCTCCAGTCCCAGAGATATCCAAAGAAGGTCGCAGCACCCATTAAATGGCAAAAAATTAAAAAACTTTATTCCAACCCTGCCCATGACGACGTTTCAACTTGAGAAAGGCTTCTAGGGGCCGAAACGTCGTCACTTGGCATGTTGGAATAAAGTTTTTTTTTCATTTTTTTTTGCCATAATGGAGTGCTGCGACCTTTTTTGGAATATATATATATGTATATATATATATATATAAAAATATATATAAAATATATATAATAATTATTAATTTTTTTTTTTTTTAATTTTAAATTTTCCCCTTTCAGGTATTTCTTGTCATTGCCTAATGACCTAGTGGTCTATTCTAATCTTATCTATCCCTGTGGAGAGAACAATAGAGCAGGTTTTTTTTTTTTGTTTTTTTTTTTTCATTTGGTTTCTTGTGAACTTCACAATAAACTTATAACAGAATGTGTACATTGTTTTTGATGGAGAGTAAATATTTTATTTATACGTTTATTTCGGAAGATATGCAAAAGTTACATCATTTGTACAGGAAAACAAAACATACCATTTGGAAACAAATGCATGGTTAAAATGAATAGAGTTCAAAGCTTAAGTACGTCTCATTACTAAATCCGCAATAAAGACGTATCTAATAAACACTACTGAGTGTAAAAACCCGTCCACAATTTTGCAGCATAGGATTATGACAAGGTAGATAGTAAACTTGATTAATATAACAAATCAACCTCAAAATAAAGTTGCAAACTAAACAAAACAGTGCGTGCGCGCCTCCTTTATTATCTTAGTGGGAAACTTACATAGTTATAAGATCAAAGAAAAGTTTAGGGGGATTGTCGGGGGACAATCCAGGGTAGGAACCAGCTTCATTGATGTGGATGGGGCAAGGACAGAACCCATGGCTACCAGCAAATCTATACAGGGAACTCTACTAGGCGATGGAGAGTAAATATAATGAGATGCTGACAGCAAGAACAATGATTATTGATGTGAGTTTCAAACTTATCGAGGCGAAAGTAGAAGACCCCTCGCCTTAAAAAAGACGAGCGGGGCTCTACAGATAGTCCGATCGAGGAACCAATTTTCATTTTAAGACATAAAGCAATAGCCATAGAGCAGTTATTATGTTATTACCTACTATTTGTAATGAGACTATAGCTAGAGAAGGACAATATATTTTTTTTTTTTAAAAGAGTTTTCCAGTAATATTTGTTTTAATAAAAATAATCCTTTCAGATGTAAGTGTCCCTTTAAGCGCTCTCTCACTTAAGATGACAAAATCAACCACTACAAGTGAGTACTATTAGTATTACAAGTCACAGGCTCCTCCTATACCTCACATGCTGTCACTTCCCCTCAGCCATGTTGCATTGATTGCAAAGTGCTCTGTTGCCACCGACCTGGTGCAAAATATACATCATAAAGGCATACGGTGGGTACTATATATTGGATGCCCAGCACTCTGAAAGGGTCTGTGTTACTAAAATATAAAAAATAAGTAAAGATACCAATTGCCCAAAATTGTATAAAATAACAAAAAAGGACTTTTTATTTCTCCACGAATCCAGCACTGAGGGTCTGACAGCAGGTCCCATTGTTTTCTACTTTTGGTCGACACATGACAACTACAGCCAATCAATGGCCTAAGTGGTCATGTGCTGGTCCATTGACATCACCACTTAGGAACTGAACGGCGTGTGAGCGACGGCAATGAGGCCAGTGATTGGCTGCATTGGTCACTTGCCAACTGCAAGAAGCAAAGCCAATACCGGACCACTGTCTCTACAAGAGCTTCAGCTCTGCATAAGTGGGAATATTTAAATTTTTTTGTTATTTTATATTATTCGAGCGATAGTTTGAGTTTTAGCCAGACAACTCGTTTAATGACCCAGTGTGTGATAAATGTCAAAAATTCTTAAAAACGGCATGTACACAACTCTCATATACTGAAGGTCAAATAATGTGCTGTCCATCTCAGGCTTCACTCAGCCTATCCATTAATTCTGTAAAGACCACACAGAAAACAATATACTCAGCTATGAGTGGGCTATTAGTATACCCCACATAATCAAATAGTGTTCCCTATTACTGGATGCCTAATGTTTGATTAATATATCTATTTAAGAATTAACTTGATGATGAGCGGTTGCTGCAGAGCTCCAATATAGACCCAGCTAATCATGTTCTTCCAGAGTAAGATCCTCAATTGTGTCCCAACTACCAGCCTAAAAGGATAATGCTCAGGTCTTCATACAGACTAATGGATTCATTCAGCATAAGTCTGTTTCCACTTCCTTGCACCAATGATCTGTGAAAGTGGAGATTAATATTCTGACTGCTCAATTTACAGTTCCTGGTTAAAAAAAAAAATCAAAGAGGAGTTCAAAGCTACTTCAATGATTTGCGGTTTGCTCACAGGTAACGTTTACTATTCCAGAAAATCTTGTATCCAATTTTTAACCTTTTTGTTCAGCTTGTTGCATAGCTTTGTTTCTAGAAAATCTAGGTCACAACATGGGCATAACTTAGCAGCTGCAGTGGGGCCAAGGGGGCACAATAAGGTCCAAGTATATGATGTATTTCTGTAGCTGGTCATAGTTGGTAGAACTTTGTAGGTTCTCTAATATATATGGCACTAATAAAAATAATAAATAAAGGTATAAATAACTTACGTAGCTGTTTTAGTTTTCTTTCATTAGTTTTCAAGTTCCACTACAGTTGATCATGAGAACTGTGAATCTGTTGAATAGCCTGCCCGAGGAGCTAGTCACAGCAAGACCAGTTGAGGGTTTCAAGAAAGGCTTCGATAACTACCTACAACTAAATTTTGAGATCAGGAATAAAAGATTCCTTTAGGGCAGATTGGTTCATGCCTTAAGGGTTTCTTCATCAGTAAGTGATACAAAGCTTAACAATTCCCTCTATCCTTCCCCTCATCCACATTTTTCCCCACCCCTTGTTAAACTTGATGAACACTTGTCTTTGTTTAACCATACTAAGTATGTAACTCTTATCTATAGAATGGCGTCCCAATAGGGAGTCTACATAAAAAGTACATGTGAACATACCGTAATGATCTCAGTCTTGCCTGTTACATACAGTATTAAATGCATACTGTATATTGCTAAGACTATAACAATTCTACATCTCAATGACCATAGGAGTTCATAGTATACTGTAAATATCCACGTTCCGATTATCACTGAGACGCAATGTGTTAAAGCTTTCGTGCCTTCAGCGGTGCTCACATCCTCAGGCAAATTAAGATACGCAATTGGGGAGAATGGTAATAAATACTCAGTCCCCCTAAGGGCATAATTTATCTGGTCTCTAGGCTCAGAGCTGCTGAAGAAAATCTTGAAAACCATTTTATCAAATAAGAAAATCCAATCAATTTCCATTTGAATATTTGTCCTTGATAAATCGAAAGCGGTTTGTTTTTTTTCTCAGTGGCACAATGACTAATGTGGAATTAGAGTACAATAAATACTAATAATAGTGATAAACTCTATAGTCCTATAACAGTGTAAGAATAGTAATAGACAGAGACAGCCAGTCTGTACAATAAGGCTAGGTTCACACGGCTTAATTGCGGGACGTAATTACGCCCCGCAATCACGCCGTGTGGCCGGGAGCGGGGGGCCGGCACCTCGTCGGCCCATAGACTTGCATTACCAGCGGTGCGTATACGCTGCTGGTAATTCACATGTCAATTATCTCCCCCCTCAGCGTACTCGCCGAGCAGGGAGAGGAGACGTAATCCATAGTTCTCTATGAGAACTGTGGATTACCGTAATGACTTGGACATTTGCAGCCCGTAATTTGCGCACTCTGGCGCGTAATTATGGACTGAAATACGTCCAGTTTTAAGCCGTGTGAACATGGCCTAAGGGTTATGTACAAATAAAAACAGAATTGGACATAATGACATAAGGCCTGGTTCACATGTGCACAGGAGGTTCCGTTCGGAGTCTCCAGTACAGATTCCATCAGCAATGATGGACAAAATAGCACAGAAAGCAGGACAGACACCAGACGGACACCATTTTATATAATGAGGTCCATCAAGTGCTGTTGGTGCTAGTCATTTAACGGACCTGCCATGGTCTCTTTGACCCAGTTGCAGCATCAGCACCAGAACAGGGGTGAGTGGCAAGTAGATTATAGGTTTTTATTTTCTTTAATAGGAGCAGCGGGGGCTAAAGATTATTAAACAAAAAAACCTGGACATCCTGTGTTTGGGTGGGTTTTTTTTGGGGGGTTTTTTTTAGGGAGAGAAGGGGTCAGTGGCAGTTTTTTCCAAAGTGCAAAAATGTCACAAAGAAAAGAGAATTGTATGTAGTAAGTTTTATATTCCCCTATTGACTTCTAGCTAGAATCTGGCCAGTGCGGATTTTAACATAAAAAGGCATGTGAAACGCAACCAAAAATGTTGCTAATAATGCGTCATTTATTGCAAAACCACACTTATCGTAAGAGAAGCAGTGATTGGATTGTATTTTAATTGTTACATGAAACATCTTTTCACAGTGTTGTAAATTTGTATTATCCACACTATTAGAGTTCAGCATCTATCTAGGTTTAGTGTTAAAAATTGCAATAAGATGACATCAACATATGTAATGATTTTCAATTGGTTTTAATGTGGTTTTAAACACGTGTGTCCAAAAATGTTGGCGATCTGTCCATGGATGAGCTACTTCCAGGTTCCTGGGGAATTTTTGGGCCATATATGGGTGAGCCTTGCATATGTTTTTCACTAAGTGTTACATGCTACATAAGGATAATTGATCACTATAGAAGAAAATTTAAATTTCTGACCAAAACATTTCTGACAGATTGAATAACTGACCCACTGATTATCACTGTAAACTATTTTTTCTTGTTATAAAAAATATCCATTTTATGCACTAAATTAGATTCAGGAATTTGTGATTATGAATTAGGGTTACAGTTTCTGTAGGGGGATGAGAAATTACATAAATATATATTGCCCAATGTATTATGTAAATATTGGTTAACACTTTTCTGTTTCTGGTGTTTCCTTGAGGCCCCGTTCACATTTTGTATTGGCAGCCCGTTAGTGGTATCCGTCGGTAGACCATGCTTTTGTGACCAGTACAGATACAGTAAATATTTGCTGCATAGGAAAAACATAGCCCTATTAGAAGTCCTAAACATAGGAAAAACATAGTCCTATAGAAGTCCATAGCCCCTTCGTCGCTGGAATACATTTTTATCGTATACCGACAAATACCAAAAACGGGCTGACAAGACAAGATATTAATGGGGCCTAACACGGTAGAAAATATAGATATGTGGCATGTATTAATGTCTCGCTTCTCTGTTTTATATACTGTATATTGTGTCCACATAAGGTGGTTGCTTAAGAAAGTATTTAAATTGTTAAACTGAATCTTTGTTGCTTGTAATTTTTTTTTATATAGTGTGCATGTGTTTTCTAAAACCATGCAGATTTTGTACCTTTTGGGTCTGCACTATAATATATTTTTACCCAGCTACATACAAATAACGTATGGCTTATGTTTCAGCAACAGTAAGACCAAAGTACTATTTTTATATTGTTTTATGAGTGCAAGTCTCTGCTTGAACATTAGTTTTTCATATAAATGGACAGTTTGATGCACTACATTTTCTGTTTGTCACAAAAAGGATGAAATGATTGTCAGCAGCATGTCAAGACAGCTGCAATCTTCTGGTTGTCTGCTTTAAGAATACATACATTCACTTTTCAAAGTGTGTATTCCTGTATATTATTTATCAAAGTTGCCACTTTTTTTGAATTTCTAATGTAAAACCAGGTTTTTGATGTCCCCAGTTCTACTCATTTTATAAAGGTACGGACATGTAGACAAGGGAATAAGTGTAACGTATAATCACTGTATATCTTGAAGGTTAATATTGAGGAGGCATTAAACATCCATTGTAACTTTTTGCTTAGATCAGACTTTTAATCACAAATATTAATGTTCATGATTTTTTTTTTTTTTATAAAATGATGATGCAAAATTACCTGACATCTCCAGGGTGTAAAATGTAAGGAAATGTGGGCTCAGTATAATTTTATAATTTCAGTTTTATTTCTACATGTCAAAATTGTAGATTTTGTCTCAGATACTAAAAGTGCAAAATGTCCAAAAACTCCTAACAATAAAAGACTAAAGAGAAGAATAGACAAATAGACTTGCTCATTGTACTCTACAAAATGGGAAATCCACAAATCAGCCAGTGAGGCAAAAGTACTCAGTTCTCTACTAGGCACTGATAGAGTAGTAAGAATTATTGTTGGTTCTTCTGGTTGGCTCAGTACTGAGAACTGATGGAATAATAAGACTTCTTGTTGGTTCTCTACTGAGCATTGAGGGAGTATTATGACTTCTTGTAAATTTTTCTAGTTGGTTCTCTACTGAGAACTGATAGAATAATAAGACTTCTTGTTGGTTCTATACTGAGCATTGATTAAGTATTATGACTTTTGTTGGTTCTTTACTGAGAACTGATGGAAAAATAAGACATCTTGTTGGTTCTCTACTGAGCAATGAGGGAGTATTATGATTTCTTGTTGGTTCTTTACTGAGAACTGATGGAAAAATAAGACATCTTGTTGGTTCTCTACTGAGCAATGAGGGAGTATTATGATTTCTTGTTGGTTCTATACTGAGCATTGATGAAGTATTATGACTTTTGTTGGTTCTTTACTGAGAACTGATGGAAAAACAAGACTTCCTTTTGGTTCTTCTAGTTATTTCTCTACTGAGCACCGAGAGTAGTAACGCTTCTTGTTGCTTCTTTTACTTAGTTCTTTACTGAGAACTGATAGAGTAGTATGACTTCTTGTTGGTTCTTTACTGAGAACTGATGGAATAGTAAGACTTCTTGTTGGTTCTATACTGAGCATTGATGAAGTATTATGACTTCTTGTTGGTTCTTTACTGAGTTATTTATCTACTGAGCACCAAGAGTAAGGCTTCTTGTTGCTTCTTGTACTTGGTTCTTTACTGAGAACTGATGGAGAAGTAAAACTTCTTGTAGGTTTTTTAATTGTCTCTCTACTGAAAGCTGAGTAGTAAGACTTATTCAACATGGCGGTATCACAGGTCTGTTTTGTACAGAACCATAAAAAAGTATCCATATGGGGGCATGGGACTTTACTGTATCTCTCATTCAGTCACTACCCTAGTTTGTAATGACCGTATAGCAAATGAATACTGATAACTACATCAAAAGGAGTAAACAGTCATTAAGTATTATGACTTTTGTTGGTTCTTTACTGAGAACTGATGGAAAAATAAGACATCTTGTTGGTTCTCTACTGAGCAATGAGGGAGTATTATGATTTCTTGTTGGTTCTTTACTGAGAACTGATGGAAAAATAAGACATCTTGTTGGTTCTCTACTGAGCAATGAGGGAGTATTATGATTTCTTGTTGGTTCTATACTGAGCATTGATGAAGTATTATGACTTTTGTTGGTTCTTTACTGAGAACTGATGGAAAAACAAGACTTCCTTTTGGTTCTTCTAGTTATTTCTCTACTGAGCACCGAGAGTAGTAACGCTTCTTGTTGCTTCTTTTACTTGGTTCTTTACTGAGAACTGATGGAGAAGTAAAACTTCTTGTAGGTTTTTTAATTGTCTCTCTACTGAAAGCTGAGTAGTAAGACTTATTCAACATGGCGGTATCACAGGTCTGTTTTGTACAGAACCATAAAAAAGTATCCATATGGGGGCATGGGACTTTACTGTATCTCTCATTCAGTCACTACCCTAGTTTGTAATGACCGTATAGCAAATGAATACTGATAACTACATCAAAAGGAGTAAACAGTCCTATGTGATCCCCAAACTGGCTACTGAAGCAATTGGTATGTACCTTCTCACTTCTTAACCTGCGAATATAACCCGTCACTGGAAAGGTTAAAAGTCTGAGGGTATAAATTAAATGTATAATTAATAATAACTTCTTTGAGTTTACAAAACTAGATCTGAATAGCTGAAGAACTTGTGTTTATCTGTTGGACTAATGACAGTCCTATAATTACACTGCAAACATAGAAGTGAGGCAGCCTAACAAATTACCTGGTGCTTCAAGAATGGTCAAATAGACTTATCAGTACCTATTAGATTGTGATTGTAAAACTCCCCAAAGCTACCACTTATTACACAATGGTTGTAAACCTTTTTAGCAGCATTTAACCAATCTTACTTGCCACTAACTATACCTTAATTTTTTGGAAGATTTTCTGCTCCTCTTCTGAATAATGCAGAACATGTTTTTAAAGGGGTATTCCTATCTCATGAAGTGATGCCTTAACACTAGCATATGACCTTTTGGGATCCTCACCAATGTCTCTAAAGGGATATTCCTATATCAAGGTGATGCCATACTGCTAGGATATGACCTTTGGGATCCTCACCAATGCTTCACATCTTTCTCAGTCTTCCCCCTTACTGTGCAGGGGAACTGTAGCACAGATTAACTCAAGCTGATGGGCCCGGCTCCATATAGTCGGGGAGCTGGGGGTGTCTCTGTGCAGACAAAACAGTGAAGGGGTCAAAATGCTTTTTATTACATACCCTAAGTTGGAAACATTGTATTGAAAAGTTTTCCAGGTTCACATTATTTACTAAACGCTGTTCAATTTAGTAGATGCTGCATGATCCTTATTTCTTCCATGCTTACACTATACTAAATCCAATCAAGGTCATGGGCCCCTTAATAGCCCCTATATAATCTTGGCTTGGGTTAATAAAGAGCATTTAGGGGGCTTACGTCTTGATTTTTTATTTTTTTTTTGTAGGCAGTGCACTTTGATGAGTGCTCTAAATGACTGAGTGTAGTGGGGGATTCTATGGCTATAGGAACAAGCAAACGTGAAAGAAGGGAGAAAAATAAAAAGTGTGACTTCTGGTTCGGGCGCTGGTGATGTAAGGAGCGCGGTCCGTGCGCTCCTCCAGACCCATCACTAAACCAGCATTTAAAACTGCAGCTCACCGCTGAAAACCATCTCAGAGGACGTGGGAGGGCATCGGAGCTCACCCGGTGCAGTCGCGGTCTCCCGGTGCGGTCCGGCGAGGAAGGAAGGTCCCGGTATCGCGAGCCTCGCTGTGAACGGCCGAACGGCAGCGCAGCGCCGCAACAGCAGCGCGTCTCGCCGCAGCTGACGACGCGGCTGAGTGAAGAAATCATCCGGGTAGCGGACATAAGAGAGAGGAGACTGCATTTGAAAAACCGGCACAGGTACTGTGTGGTTTGAGAGCGGGGGAGAGGCGACAACAGCAGCCCTAGTGTCCTCAGAAGGAGAAAGGGAGAAAGGGCGCCAAAACACAGCTCTGGTGGCCATTTTGATAATACCTGCAGGCCATAAGCTAAAAACCTAAAAATCCATAAACCCTGCGCAAGCCCAAGTATCAGCCTTTGGAGGTGTAGGAGAGAGGCAGAAAGAGCAGGTTATACCACAATCTCGGTATTCCCTTACTGTCACTTCTGATTTAATGCAACATATGACAAAGTGATACAGAGAGTGGAGAGTGGTAAATTGTGGAGACAACAAGATGGCTCCTATCACAAGAAAGGAGAAGGGTTTGGCAAGCAAACTAGACTCTGATCAGGAGGACATGATCTCCTCTGCAGATGAATCACAAGAATGTGAGAACGATCCTCCTCATTTCAGAATTAACTACAAGCGGCTGGCTAGTGCGGTAGCAAAGAAAATACTCCCAGTGTTGCAAGACACGTTGTCTAAGCAAATTCTAGCAGCAATCAATAATCTACAAGTGGAAGTGAATAAACAAGGGGAACGTCAGGAGGAGATGGAGCAACGGTTGTCCATCACAGAAGATGAACTCTCTGATTTACATACTCAGATAAGTGAGCTCACAACAGCCAATCAAAAAATAACCAATAAATTGGAAGATTTGGAAAATCGTTCCAGAAGGAATAATTTACGCATTATAGGGCTCCCAGAAAAAATTCCGGCAATTCAGCTAAAGAAAATATGTGAGCGTGACCTCCCATCGGCCCTGGGTTTAGAGGATCTGTGCAAAGTAGAAAGAGCGCATAGAGTGGGTCCTGATAGTGCTCGCAGGTCACAAGACGCAAACGGTCGCTCTATACACCCCAGACAAATTATTGCAAAGTATTTGGACTACTCTGACAAGGAAAATATCCTGCGCACTTTTAAAAAAAGGCAAAAACCCTTAAAATATGATGGATCTACTATTTTGATCTTCAACGACTACTCTATTGAAGTTTCACAAAAGAGAAAGGCTTTCAGTAAATTATGCTCAGCATTATACAGCAAGAAGATACGTTTTCAATTGCAATATCCGGCTGTCTTGAGAATAACTCTGCCAGACGGTACAACAAAGTCTTTTCATTCATCACAGCAAGCAGAGGAGGGACTTGACCACTTGTTTAAGGATCCATCTGCGGCCATAATTCCAAATCCTTCTAGTGGCCCTACGGATCCAGAACATGAAAGAAAAATCACCCAATCAGTCAGGCCTAAAGAGCAAAGAATGCCACAGACGCCGAGGGAGTCAAGGAATAAATCTTGAGGACTAGACTCTGACAAAGGGAGATTGTTGAAGTCTGATAAGTATCAATTCAGATTGGGTTGTATGTAATATTCAGTTGATGTGTGACAGGCAGGTTTTTCCCTTCTTTCTCTTCTTTCCCCCTTTTCCCTTTTTCCCTTTCTCCCTTTTCCATTTATCTCTCCTCTCTCCTTCGCGGTGCCTGCACTGTGAGGGAACGAGCGATTCAATGTTCTAGCTGGGTCTTTCCCCCACCTTGCCTTAAGGCCCTTAACCCCTTCCTCCTCAATTCCACCCACCCTCCCCCCCCCCTGGCCAATAATTAGCACTGGATTATGTTTTAAATCAGCATTTCATCATCTGAGGGGGGTGGTTGGGGAGTTGGGAAATGTTGAATTATCAAAAAGCGGTATGTAGAATCGGTCGCAAGTTGTGATGGTGTGAAAGAGTATGCACGCCAGAAAAAAGAGAGGTCTAGAAATAATTCAAGGGAAGTGGAACTTGGTGGAGATGACGTGGTTCACACCATTTTTGGTGTATATTCAGAATTTTGTTAGTTTCAGGTTTATACGGTTCAGCCAGGAAAGGGAGATAGCGTTAACAGCAGAGGTACAGCACGAACGACCCAATAAGGAATCATATGGTCACAGACCTGCAATAGAAGATACATCCTACCCTTGTGTCCTTAAAATATGAAAATAATTTCTTGGAACGTGAAAGGGTTGAGATCCCCACAAAAGCGATCCCTGATTCTGAGACATTTAGGCAAAATGAGACCAGACATGGTTTTGCTGCAGGAAACTCATTTAGCCGCGGAGGATTTCTTCAGAATGAAAAAATTTTGGGTGGGGGAGGTGCTAGGCTCACCGGCAGTAAATAAAAAGAATGGTGTACTAATATTGTTGAAAAAGTCACTATCATACGAGATTATATCGACCAAAAATGATGAGGAAGGTAGATGGGCAAGGGTACACATG
Source organism: Phyllomedusa bahiana (assembly GCA_025379985.1). NCBI lineage: Eukaryota > Metazoa > Chordata > Amphibia > Anura > Hylidae > Phyllomedusa > Phyllomedusa bahiana. The sequence continues at coordinate 173,872 of JAODAL010001269.1, read as the reverse complement.
AAGTGCCCAATGGGGGAGATATGTATATACAACATCTATGGCCCGAATAAAGAAGGAAGCGAATTCTTTCAAAAAATGGGCGCTCAGGTACTCTCTGACCGGGCGCTAACGACTCTAGTTGGGGGAGATTTGAATGCAGTAATGAACCCGGGGGAAGATCGTAAACGTTCTCCCACAACCAGCAGCCGCACCAATGATAGTGCTTTAAAAAATTTTAGCGAAATTACCGAACTAATCGACATCTGGCGACTGACTCACCCAGATGATAGAGAGTATACTTTTTTTTCGCACTCGCATCATACGTGGTCCAGAATAGATAATTTCCTTATTACAAATAACTTGGTGGATAGAGCCATTGACGTGGATATCAGAGAGATACTTATCTCAGATCACGCGCCAATAACAATAGAGTTTGCTGATACCTTTGCCAAAGGTCGGGATTTTATATGGAGATTCCCTACAGCCTTGGCAGGAGATGACTCCTTTAAGGAAATGATTCAAGGCTGGTGGCTAGAATACTCCTCTACCAATGCCGACCACAGTACTAATCCAAGATTATTTTGGGAAACTGCTAAAGCAGTTATTAGAGGCCGATTAATCAGCCATGTCTCTCATTATAAGAAAATAGTGCAAAAGAAGTATATGGAATTTAGTAATGGGCTCAGAGAAGCATATTCAGCATTCCTTAATAAGACTTCATCGGAAAATAAGCAAAAATGGCAGGAAGCGAAAAAGCTGTTTGAGGTATGGTTGGAGAGAAGAAATAATCTGCATAGATCTAGGTTTGAGGCAGAGCTTTTCCGATTTGGAAATAAGTCTGGTAGGCTTCTGGCAAGATTAGCAAAAACTGATAGAGGACACAGAGGGATTCTGACCTTAAAAACAAAAGAGGGCGTTAGAATATCTAACCCAAAAGAAATAAACAATCTTTTTCAAAAATATTACAAAAATCTATACCAGGATGTGGCAGGGGGTGCAGAGGAGCAGGCTGTAGATTTCATGCAGCGATGCCATCTCCCGAGATTAACTGCAGAACAAAAAGGAGTTTTAAATGCTCCCATAAGTGAGGAAGAAGTCCAGACTACAATTAAATCATTGGGAGCGGGCAAGGCACCGGGACCGGATGGATATCCAGCAGAGTTCTTTAAAATTCTGCAAGCTCAAATAGCGCCCACACTGGCTCAGTATTACACAATTCTTATGGGAGGAGATGATATTCCAAATGAGGCAAACTTGGCTTTTATAAAGGTACTACCTAAACCAGGTAGAGACCTCACTAAAGTGGAATCATACAGGCCTATCTCGCTCATCAACCAGGACCTGAAGCTGATTTCCAAAATATTAGCAAACAGACTAGCCAACATTCTTCCTGCTTTGGTAGGACAGGCCCAGGTAGGTTTCGTTAAAGGCAGGGCTGCTGTAATTAATATTAGAAAGGTCCTAGGGGCTTTGGACGCGCAAGAGATAGGGGCAAAAATCCCGAGGGCACTAGTGTCGTTAGATACAGAAAAAGCCTTCGACAGCGTGAGATGGAGTTGGCTCAAATTGGTGCTTGACAAATTCGGGATAATAGGAGGCATGCGCAATTTTATAGATTCCCTGTATAGAAACCCAAGGGCAGCAATATATACCCCGGGTTTCAGATCTGACACATTTAATCTCCAAAGGGGCACAAGGCAGGGATGTCCATTATCACCCCTGCTATTCAATCTGACCCTTGAACCCCTGCTTCGTACACTTGAGCAGTCAAAAATATATGAGGGCATTACAGTGGGACATAAAGAAATAAAGATAACTGCTTTTGCAGATGATGTGCTCCTCTTCATGAACAATCCAGGCGCCCAGTTACACTCAGTTATGGAATTGATTGAGCACTTTGGATCCTTTTCGGGTTATCGGGTCAACCGGGACAAATGTGAGCTCCTTTGGATGGGGGGAGGGACAGCAGGGGAAAGAGACGTAGCTAGAGCTACGGGAATAAAGATAGCGAAAGAATACATTAAATACTTGGGTGTTAAAATAGGCCATTCTTCATCCACATTATATAGTTTAAATTATATCCCTCTCTTTGAGAAAGTTCAGAGGGAGCTACAGGGTTGGCAAGACCTCCCACTATCACTTCTAGGGCGCATACATCTGGTGAAAATGATTTCCTTTGCTCGTTTTTTATACCCATTACAGACAATCCCCATCCTTCTACGTCACTCAGATGTCAGGCGTTATAATACTATGGTCTCCAAATTTGTTTGGCAAGGAAAGAGGCCAAGAATAGCTATCTCCAAATTACAATCATTGAAGTCGGAGGTGGGCCTAAATTTGCCCAATCTCAGGAGCTACAATATAGCTTGCCTCACAAGGCATATCGTCGACTGGGTACACAAAACAAATTATTATTCTGATTGGGAGCTGGAGGAAAGTTTGGCTGGAATACCGCTTACCAGTCTATTGCACCTCCAACAGGCTAACATCCCCCGGGCAGCAAGGCATGCTATTCTACTAAAGGATACGTTGGCCACATGGAAAGAGCTGAGGAAGCGCTACGGGTTGCCCCATAGGATCTCAAAATATCTACCTCTATGGAATCATGAGGAATTCAGAGAGGGGAAAAATAGGGGTTGGTTTAGGGACTGGAGGGAAGCAGGGATATCCTCGCTGGAGCAAATTTTCCACCCCAGAGAAAACAGATACAAATCTTTTGAAGAGCTCAAGATAGAGTTTAATCTCCCCGGGACTCAAACTTTACAATATCTCCAGATTAAGTCCTTCTGCATCTCAAGACTCCAAAACATTAGCAGGGAACGAGGTAGAAATGCTTTTGACAAACTTTTGGGAATAGCACCAAACAAGCTATCTATCGCCTCCATATATGCTCAAATAAGGGACAAATACATTAAATTTGATGCAGGGTATGGATTCAGGAGATGGAGTGGATGGACAGGCAAAGCAGATATAGAATCAGAGATAAGTGAGGGATGGAGGCTGGTACGCAAGCACATAATCAATGAAAGATGGCGGGAGACATATTTTAAACTAGTGCATGTTGCCATTTACGCTTTTGACATCCCTCCATCACCTAGCTGCCCGGACAGACTTACAGCCTGCCCAAAGTGTGCAGAACCCAAAGCTGATCTATTCCATGGCTTATGGCTATGCCCAGCGGTTCAGGATTTCTGGGAGGAGGTGAGGGAGCTGATGTTATCCATATGGAGGGGTCAGATTCCCATGTCTCCAGTTCTTTCTACTACATGGAAAGGACGGCGGGGAGGAAGAGTGTGTGGATCAAAGTGGTAAGGGTATGCCGGATATAATACATATCATATTAATGGTAGCAAAAAGATGCATCCTAGCAAAATGGTTGGAGGCTACAGCCCCAAATATTGAATTGGTGATAGAACAAACGAAAATATACGCCATATCTGACCAGATATATGCAGAACGCCATAAAGAGGGTGCAGCAAAGAAGTTTTTCGAGAAATGGAGAACATTTTTGGAAAAATTTTACACTCAACAGGAGATAGACACGCTAGTGAATATATTCCAATATACAAAATGGTTCTTAATGGAGGCCACTTCAGGGACTTTAGGCAGACTACAAACACAAGGGGGGTCGTGAACTAAAAGAGAAAGTGTGGGTGATGATGCTGTTTCTCCCTTTTCCCTGGCTATTTAATTTAACTTAATTAAATTTGTTCCAATTTAAATGTTTAAAACGTTTAGGCTATATTGCCCGAATATTTGTTAAGTACCCGCTTCGTGTCACTGTATATCATGCTTTTCATTACTGAACACTAACCATTGGAGTTTCATGTTGTGTAATTACTTAGGATAGAGATTAGAAATGGAAAGTGACCTCAAGTGAAACTGCATTTATATATGTATCAAGCATGAGATAACCATATTATAACTGTACCTTTGGGTTCACATTAAGTTATGGTAAAATGTCTGGTATCAGAATTCTAAATGTACATTGTAATGCATAATTTGTGTTGTTTGAAATATTCTGCAATGGATACCAAATAAAAATATGTTTTAAAAAAAATAAATAAAAAGTGTGAGAAAATGTGGCTTACGTGACAGATATGCGGCACTTTGGCTCCCATGGGGCCCACGGAAAGCTATACAGCGGCACATTTTAAGAGTGGAGCCACGCTGCCACCCTGATGTGGGGAGTGACAGGAGAAGATAAGGCTAGGTCCACACGGCGTAATTGCGGGGAGTAATTTCGCCCCGCAATTACGCCGTGTGGACGGGGCGGGGCGAAAGCGGGGGCGCTTCGCCAGCCCATAGAAAATCACTGCTAGCGGCGCATATACGCCGCTAGAAAGTGACATGTCAATTATCTCCCCGCCGGGCGGGGAGAGGAGACGTAATCCATAGTTCTCTATGAGAACTGTGAATTACCGTAATGAATGGGCCGTTTTCGGCCCGTAATTGGCGCACTTCGGCGCGTAATTACGGACCGAAATACGGCCCATTTTAAGCCGTGTGAACATAGCCTTAAGCCTCCCTCACACAGGTGAGCTTATGAGCAGAACAAGGGTGGTGCAGGTGTGCCCAGGGGAGAGGAGGGAGTCTTCCTCCCTACCAGAGATGCCTATGAGTGTATTGACGAGAATATGTGAAGCTGTGCCCTGTGGAGGAGATGTTGTCTCCCTCCTTGCTGTAGAGGCCCGCCAAATAAAAAGCAGAATCTATATGTAACAGGCAGTTCCTATCAAAAGTAGGTGTAGTTGTTATGACACTGGTGGACTCAAGTCAACAATTAAGCTAAATTAGGTAATCAACCCGCAATCACATGCAATAATTACACAATGCATGTATGAACTGAGAAATAGATAGACTCACCATTAGATGTTTAAGTGGACAGACAGCAAGGCTGGGAGGTATCAATCTGGAAGCAAGACAGTAATAAATAATAACTGTTTTTACAGTTTGGATTAGGGTACATTTAAAGGATGAATTTTCATGTAGAAATCAATTTGGGTTCCACGTCGAATTCCATGTTTAACTCCTAGTGCAAATAAACGCCTTCTCACAAAGGGCACGGAGGACAGACAGTGGATCCGCATTTCACTGCGTCAGGTTGCGCCGTAAATAATGTGCATGTCACTTTCTCCCCCCCCCACCCCCCGCGGCAGATTCGCCGAGTGGGGAGGAGTGATGGAATCCACTGTTCTCTATGAGAGCAGTGGATTACCGTAATGACAGGGACGGATTGGCGCCGTACTGAAGCGCAAATCCGGCGCGGAGTACGGCGCCAATCCGTGCCCAAATAAGCCGTGTGAATGAGGCCTAAGGGGCTCCCAGGTCTTCAACTGAGCCTGCTGCAAGGCCGGACGGACTTTGCTGTAGGGAACCACCAGGTCACTACCTCCCGACGTAGGTCCTAGTAGTGACAGTTCATGAACTGGAAACATAGTACAGAAACTTAGCAGGAGATCAGGTAGAAATGGCAGCCTTATATGGGATGGAGACCAATAACTAGGACAAGGTTGTTGGGGGGGGGAGTGTCCCTATAAAGCCCATGGTCCAAGGTAATTGGCCGAGGAAACTTTAGAATAGCGCACACTGGCCCTTAAAATCAAGGGGAACAGCACGCATGCCCCTAGAGACCTGGGCAAGCCGGGGCTGGAGATGGGCGCGAGCACAGACTGGGTATCGCACGCAGTGCCTCATTACACTCCTATTCAGTCCACACTTTTGACTACAGCATGGATTTTCCACACCAGAGATTTCTAAATCTCTGGTGTGGAAAATAAAAAATGGACATGTCCAATCTTTTAAGCAGTTGCTCCTCAGATCCCACTGTGGCAGGTGTGACACAGATTAGCCCCATTGTAATGGGGCTAGCACATGTACAAATCACAGGCTAAAACTGTTTCTGCAAAGATAACAGAAAATCTGAGATGATAGACACACGTTGGATTTTGTCTGATAGAAAAAAACCCTGATGTGTGCACATACCCCAAGAGCTTACCATCCCTGAATTTTCCCCTAAATCTGTCCCTAAAATCTGAGCTTGAAAACCCCTCTGACCTTATTCTATCCCTGAAACTAACCCTAAACTAGAACTTATCCTGACACAGAGAGGACCCAGAAACCCTTAGGTAGAACACAACTGAAAACTGTACAAATATGAAAACGGAGATTCATGGGGAGCCCTGCAGGTTGTAGTCAGTGAATATTTGGTGATTTAACCATTGTTTTGCCAAGTCCCTATTCCCTCATTAAGCAGGAGTGTTTCCCACCAAAGTGATGTACATGACTGAAAGAGAGAGAGAGTATAAGGCCTCGTTCACACGGCTTATTTGGGCACGGATTGGCGCTGTACTCCGCGCTGGATTTGCGCTTCAGTACGGCACCAATCCGTCCCTGTCATTACGGTAATCCATCGAGAACAGTGGATTCCGTCGCTCGTCCCCGCTCGGCGAATCCGCCGCGGGGGAAGAAAGTGACATGCACAGTATTTACGGCGCGGACGCGCCGTAAACAATGCATTGTCTATGGGGCCGGGAGCGGCGCCTCCGCCGCGCTCCGGCCCCGCCCCCGTCCCGCCCCTTATTCACAGCGGATTTGTGAGCCCAATACGGCTCACAAATCCGTCGGGAATAAGCCGTGTGAACACGGCCTAAGTGTACTTGGCTTGTGTAATGAGTAGCCGTTGACACAGTGCTATAATGGAAAGATGGAGGGTAGTGCTGGGCTAAAACTGCATCTGCAGCTACTATCTTTTAGAATGAGAAGATATAAGAGGTCAGGTCCTCTCTGATCAGTAGGTTATGGCATAACCTAGAGCTATATCACATTTTGATAGGTAGATACGCTTAAAGGGGTTGTCTCACTACATTGATTCGTCTGTTTTCTTGGTTTCATTTTGAATTCAGGGGCGTGTTTATTGGCTTCTTCTAGACTGCAGTAGAAGCCAGGTCTGTAGCTATAGCAACCAGTGCTGGCAGCCTATCAGGAGAGATCAAACAGGTCTGTAGCTATAGCGACCTGAGGAGCTGATGCAGCCATACAAGAGGGGATATCTAGGACTAGGTAGGACACTGTTAATGGACACATATTGTAAAGTGACTTGTTTTTGCAAGATCTTTAACATAAAAAGCAGAAATCCTTGTAGTGAGACAACCCCTTTAAGGCTGTTTTCCAAAACACGTCTGTGACTGCTATTGCAAAATATGAAATTTGTTCCTGGTTTTAGGATGAAAATTATTTTATTATATACCGGCTATTGGCAAGTGCTGGAGTTTCACCATGACAAAATAATTTTTAATATAAACTTTAGACTTTGGAGAAAGGTGTCCCAATTTCTTTTCTAGTTATTTAAAAAAAAGTTTCTCAGCAGATGTGAGTGAGCAAAACCCATCACCACCACATCAAAAAGGTCAGTATTTGATATTAAATGGCACCATAGGTCCCAGAACAATAACTTTGCTGTATATAAAATGAAGTTCAACATTTTGTCACATAGGTATACTAGATGTCATTGTAAGTATTGGCACGGATACTGACATAAGGTGTCGAGGGATACATGTCATTCTAGCTTCAGATTGTCATCAATAATGGTAAAGACGTGTTCTCCTGCATCATGGGGAAAACATACTTCCAGACAAGTTCTTGGGAATACTGCATGTCATAGCCTGCAGCTTTCTAAAAGGAGAGTACTTAATCAGTGATGTATGAAAATCACAAAAGTCATATCCAGGGTGGCCAAACTAAAAATGTGTATCAACTAAAAGAGATCATACTTAATGTAAAGACAGATAATACATTAAGCATATAGAAACAAAATGTGTATATACAGTATATGAAATGTAGATGTGTGCTACCAGTACAGTAACTAAGGAAGATGGTGGAGGATACAGAGAAATGAGAGCAAACTGAGTCTTTGCTCCCATTGTAGGAAAAAGTAGCTATGTGTAAGCAAGGTATGGATCATCTACAATCTCAGATGAACTGATAATTTTAAGTAATACCCTAATTTGTATAGAAAAGTACAATGCATTATAAGAGCTCAGGCGATACCGAGCGGAAAATCCATGCAGTGGGGACCGCTGCATGGATTTTCCATTAAGGTCCGTGTAAAAGTTTTTCAGCCGGTTTTCAAAACTGGGAACCGGCTGAGAAACTGTGCTGTGGGGACAAGCTCAAATGGTAACTTGCACAGAGCCCTGAGCTAAGCCCCATTGAACACCTTTGCGATGAATAACAATGCCATATCATCTAGTTCAACATGAATAGCTGATCACACAAATACTATTTTGGCTGAATGGACACGATTTTAAAGCTTGTCTCCAGAAAATTATGTGGAAAGTTTTCCTTAAAGAGTAGAAGCTGTTATAACTGCAAAATGAGGCCCAACTCCATATTAATCACTATATTTACTATATTGCCATAGGCAAACTTAAACTCTATCAGTTCTCAATCTATAAAACACTAAAACGTAACTTTTATTATGTACTTAACCTCTATACACACTATTTAAAAACCTGATTTCTAACTTCTCAATTTTTTCCTTTCTACTTCTGAAGGACTAACTCCCTTTCCATTATCAAGTCTGGTGGAACCCCACCTACTAACAGGAAAACCTTATATATACAGTAATTTACTAACTCCAGTAAGGGATCCCAAGCATCCTACTTGGGCAGTTATCCCTAATATAATGCACATGAAATATATAAGGCTTCCTTGTAACACCCTCTGCAGCGGGTGATACTTTGTAGACAGAGGTGAGAAATCACATTTTAAAATGTCATGCCTGACCTCCCCAACATATTTCACCAGCTAAACTGGCTTCATCAGGGGTAAGAGGTCCGCTATATATAAGGTTTTCCTGTTAGTAGGTGCGGTTTCACCAGACTTGATAATGGCAAGGGAGTTATTCCTTCAGAAGTAGGAAGGGAAAAATTGAGAGGTTAGAAATCAGGTTTTTAAATAGTGTGTATAGAGGTTAAGTACATAATAAAAGTTACGTTTTAGTGTTTTATAGATTGAGAACTGATAGAGTTTAAGTTTGCCTATGGCAAAATAGTAAATATAGTGATTAATAGTCACTCTCTCTGTTCTCTTGCGAGATTCCCATTTTTTTGGGAGATTATTTGACAACTCCATATTAAGACCCATAGTTTTAGAATGGGATGTACAACAAGCTCATGTAAGGGTGATGGTCAGATGTCCACATACTTTTGGTCATACAGTGCAAATAAAATGATTTACCTCTACGGGTAGAACTATAAAGGTTACAAAACTGTGAGGAAGTCCTAATATTCTTTATAATTTATTGTTCCTTATCATACCCAACATAACTGCTGCAGAACCTCTTTTTTTAAAAACAGCCTCTTACCTACCACTGATTAAAGGGCAACACAATAACTTGACTGGAAAGCCTACTTTTTAAGATTTCACTGAATACAATGTTTTATTCATTTTTCATGTTTGAGACTCTTCTAAAAGCAGCAAATCTTGTGGTGGCAAACAAGTATATTGATTGCAGTAAAAGTGATGGCAAATCTTAAAATTTAAACATTTCTATACACTAGAGGAAAGGATTGTCAGTTTTTTTTCTTCATTTAGTCATAGTGGTGAGATAGGCGCCATCTCCTGAGAATGAATATGAAGTCTCAATTGTCACATCATCTAAAAAAAAAGACCAAAAAAAACCATTTCAACACTAAACAATTTGTTAAAGCTTTTCTGTCCCCATCTAGGGTACAAACTTCTGAATCCCATGAATAAAAATGAGGGACGAGATGAGAGACATTTCCATTTCAACTAAATATTTTTTTAAAGGCTTCTTTTTAATGTACTCTTGTGGACACAGAATTTTACCTATTAACTTGCCAGCCATCTCTCATGCTAAGTATGCTGCCTACATTGCGTTGCCGGCAACAACAAATGGTTTATTTTATCCAAGAACATACGGTAAAAGTGTTTGCTGCACAATTTCGATTGATTTGCATTCATTTTACCTCAGCTGTACATTTTAATTTACAGTACATCTACTTTAGAGCATAGCTTTACCCTTGAACAGCATTTTACAGTTTACATGGGGGTTTAATCTTTAAAAAAATTTAAAAAAATTTGTAAAAAGGGCCCTTTTAAATTTTAGGAAAAAATTTGGTTACCGCCCCTTTCCCCAAGTTAAAACGCCCACTTTTAGAATTTTTTTGTTTTGGCCCCTTATATAATGGGCCCCTTAAAGGTTAAGTTGGGCTTCCAAAGAAAAAAACAGCCCCCTTAGATTTTTTTTTTTGGAACTGCATTTTTGGTTTTGGGTTTCCCCCAAAAACGGGGGGTTTTAAATTGCACCCAAAACCCCTTAAAAAGAGTGGATTTTTTAGGAAGGCAGCAGTTTTTAGGGGTTTCCTTTTGTTTTCTAGAAAGTTTTTATGGCCAGCTACGGAAAATCCGTGGGACCCCATTGTAGAAAGGGGGTGGTAGGCCCCAAAGGGCCCTTGAATAGGGCAGCTCGCCTTGTGAGGGAGGTGAAAAGCAAACCCCGGCCATCCCCCTTGTGTGGAGGGGCCAAAGGGAAAACCCCCGGCCCCCTTGTTTTATGAAAAAAAAACCCTCCTCACTCCTCGGATGGAGGGGCCAAATAAAAACCTCCGGATTTGCCTCTTGATGGAGGGAAAAAAAACTCCGGCCGCCTCTTTTGGGGGAGGGGGCCAAAATAAAACCCCCCCGGGATCCTCCTGGATGAGGGCAATGAAAAACCCCGGCATGCCTGTGATGGGGTGAAAAAACCCCCGGAGTTGGGGAGGTGCCCCAAATGAATTTCCGGGGAAAAATGCCCGTGGGGGGGGGAAAGAAAATCCGGGCCCCGCCCATGGGGGGCCAAATAAACCTCCGGCACGCTCGGAGGGGAGGGGGTCCAAATGTACCCGGGCCCCGCCTCGGGTTTTGGAGGTTAAGCCTGGCCTTGGCCTTTTGGTGGGCCAAAGAAACCCCCGGGCAGCCCGGGTTGGAAGGTCCCCAAATGAAACCTCCGGCATGCCTCTGTGATGGGGGGGGTGCCAAATAAAAACCTCCGGCATGCCTCTTGTTGGAGGTGCCAAATAAAAACCTACGGCCTGCCTCTGGATGGAGGTCCCCAAAATAAAACCCTCCGGCATGCCTCTGTGGGGAAAAGGTCCCAAAATGAAACCTCCGGCACTGCCTCTGTGATGGAGGTGCCAAATGAAACCTCCGGCACTGCCTCTGTGATGGAGGTGCCAAATGAAACCCCCGGGGCATGCCTCTTTGTGAGGTCCCAAAATGAAAACCTCCGGCAATGCCTCTGTGAGGAGGTGCCAAATGAAACCCCGGCCTGCCTCTTTGATGGGGTCCCCAAAATAAAACCCCCCGGCACCCCCTCTGTGTTTAAAGGTGCCAAATGAAACCCCCGGACTCCCTCTTGATGAAGGTGCCAAATGAAACCTCCGGCACTGCCTCTGCAACAATGTTTTCAAATGGAGCCTCAGATGCTGATGTGAGCCAGGCTTAGTATTCATCGATCTCTTTAAAGAGTTTTTCCGTGGATAACAATCATTCAACAAAGTCCCTAATGTCAAAATAATCAACTTTCTATTGTATTCTCGTCACTGTGTACTCACTGTCAACAATTGGCTTAGTATTGTATTACAGAGCATGGCAATATAGGGCTTCGATCAGTCGTTAACTAGTTCCAATACCAGCCAGCAGAAAACTGAGCTGAGTCCTCATCTAAATGACATAGCCCATATGGAAAGGGGTTGTTCTCACTGGACAAGCTTCTGATAGTAGTTTGTGTAACCTACAACCATGGAGGGGTTTATTTTATAGAAAGGAGGCAGAGGCCACATAAGTAAAGCCTTTGAAATTTGTGAATAATGACCGGTTTGGTATATTAAGAGCATGAAGCAATGTGAATAGCACTACTCCTGAGTGGTTATAGCAGTTTTTTTGTACCATTGTGGCAGCCTTTACAGCTAAGAGGCAATTCAGGCTGCATATATCCCTATTTTGAATAGGTGGCATAAACTTGCATGGGGGGTTATTGGTGGGCTTGTCTCAGATAGGTCCACCAGTCTCTGCTTTTCCATTGAGGCTTAGTGTTTAGGAGGTCATGGAACATATTGCACACATCTTGGTGACTTTAGCCTTGAAATTTCTTCTGTGCGCACTTGATGTCTACCGACCTGTGCAATCTGTTTTACATGGTACAAGACTGCAGGAGGGATTGTGTTGTACCTGGTTTTGGCAGTAAACTGACATAATGATCTTTAGCCTACCTGCATGAACCTCCTTTACTACCATAGAGAGGACACTGGAGGATGTCAACTACATTAAAATATCTTACTTCCCCATGGATTTTTGAGGGGTTCAGCTGGCTTGACTGCCATACAGACAAAACAATTTGGCCACATGATGTCCATGTGAAACCAACTTTAATGGGATTAGTCAGCTCCCCCTTTTTTCAGTGATGGTCTGGTGCTGAGCCTGTAAGAAAAAAAAAAAAAAAAACATACTCCACTCTGTACTGACGTTCATACTAGCAATAGGCATGCTTGTCCTCTCCCAAGGTCTTCTGCTGTCTTTTGGCTCCTGATGGTCAGCTCATGCACACTGCAGCCTCTGATTGGCTACTTAAGTCACGTAACACTGCCCAATATCCTCAATCAGAAATGAAATGTCACGTGACTGCTGCAGCCAATCAGAGGCTGCAGTGCGGTAGAGCTGACTGCCAGGAGCTGGAGGACAACAGAATACTAGGAGAAAGTAGCATACACATTGCTTGAATGATTGTCAATACAAAGGTATGTTTTGGGGTTTTCTTATTACAGGCTCGTCACCATACTCTCACTTAAAGGGGTTGTCTCACTACATTGATTGATCTTACCTCAGTCCTGTTTTCTTGGTTTCACTTTGAATTCAGGAGCGTGTTTACTGGCTTCTACTAGACTGCAGTAGAAGCAAGGTCTGTAGCTATAGCAACCAGTGCTTGCAGCCTATCAGGATAGATCAAACAGGTCTGTAGCTATAGCGACCGGAGGAGCTGATGCAGCCCATACAAGAGATGATATCTAGGAATAGGTAGGACACGGTTAATGGACATATATCGCAAAAGGACTTGTTTTTGCAAGATCTTTAACATAAAAAGCAATCCCTGTAGTGAGACAACCCCTTTAAAAAAGAGATGCGGACAATCCCTTTAAGACACTGCACTGCAAAGCAGCAAATACAGACCCCTTTAAAGACTCATACCAGGCATTATAAACTGCCATATGGTACTTTTATGAGGGGCTATATTCACCACAAGAAGTAATGCTTCTAGGACTCAGTATCTTCCTGATATATGATGCATGGTTACAGTTTTTTTTTATAAAATCCATGCAGAAAAAAAAAAACCTTGTGTCTTTGTATAAAATCAGAAGTACAGACAGATACAGAAAAGGCCCATAGGACATGAGCACAATATTATGGATCTGTACAATACAGAACTATAGTATGGCAGTCTGCATGACTCCTTACTTGATTATTTTATGATCCCAGAATAAAAAGTGTCCAGCAGGGCTTGCAACAGACAAAATAATATCAAAATACAATATCTGAGTATATTGTTGAAGCAAAGTCATAGACTGTCAGGATTTGTGGATGTTATCTTGATCCACATTGTTTTTTGTCCTTAGAAATATGTTTTCTTTTAAAAAATGAGCATGCTTTACAGTCCTGGGAGCTGTCTTTTAACAGGTGAGGCCTGAATTGTGAAGGTCACTGAAAACACAAGACTGAATGTGTGTAATTTGTCTTAGTTCAAAATAGAATCTGCAATTCAGATGCACACAACCTTATTTATGTGTGAGGTTTCAGACATACCCACCAGCCTCAGATCACTGACATAGCCATTTCTCTGTAAGATCAGACAATGCTAATGATAGACCCAAAGTATGTGTATCGTAATTAAACCTTGTGACAACGACGGAGTAAATTATAAAGGGCAGGAAGCTGCTTGTACTCTGTGTATAAATTAAAATGATCGCTCTTTGTGTTGTGGTTCTGTGATTGCAGAGTCAACCAGGCATTGAATAAAGGATAACAGCAGAATGTAATTTTAGGAATAAAAGGAATTAGATTTGGCTTTTGAATGAGAAATAACTAAACCAAATACAAACACTAAGCGATTTTTCCGTATAATAGCAGCAATCAATGGTGAAAAACTTTAAGCACTTTCCAACTGGTGCTTGAGCACAGACGTCAAAAGCACCTATCTGACACTTCAGGTTGTTAATTAGTGTATGTAGGTCATTGCTCATGACTTTGATCTCAAATATGTATTGTAAGGGGATGTTCACACGACTTACTTCAGCGCTTAATTGCGCTTCAATGCGCCTGAAGTATGGGACAACATTACGGTAATTCGTAGCTCTCATTGAGAGTTATGATACCCTGTTCTTTCCCCCAGCGCACATTACGCGCCCGGAGAAAGAACTGACATGTCAACTCTTCCCGATTACACGCTGGGGAGAATAGATCTCAGTGAGAGCTTCAGAGGGACGACCTGGCCAGCGCATCCCCCTGAAGCAGCGCATACAGCACGCGCCACTATGTGCCAACACTATGTTCGTGTGAACATACCCTAAGGCCCGGTTCACACGGCTTATTCAAGCCGTAATTGCGGGACGGATCCCGCCCGCAATACGGCTTGAATAAGGGGCGGGGGCGCTGCCCGCCGGCCCCATAGACTTTCATTATCTACGGCGCGTATTCCGCCGGGATAATGTGCATGTCAATTTCTCCCCGTCCGGCGGATTCGACGAGCGGGGAGGAGAGACGGAATCCATAGTTCTCTATGAGAACTGTAGATTACCTAATGGCTGGGACGGATTGCAGCGCAGTACGGCACGCAATACGGCTGCAATCCGTCCCTGAAATAAGCCGTGTGAACGGCCCTTAAGTGAAATCAAAAATTTCTGTAAAAAACAGTTCCTCAGTTGATCTTCTTTAGCATGTTGCGGAAATTTCCATTGAACTATTTCTGTGTTATAATAACATGTTTTGGGGGTCATTCACTATGCCTGCCATAGAACACCTATCAAAAAAAGTTCTACATCCTAATTATATACAATATTATACTTTATTAAACAATACAAAATACATGTTAAAATAAATTAAAAAGTGACAATGGAGCTACACAGAAGCATGACAACAATCCTCACCATCTATATTAAATGAAATCCAATAAAAAAGAAGGGTATCCTCATAAATATACATATATTATCATTAATGGTAACACACAGTCAATCATGCATAGAGACAGTATATACCCGACCTGATATGGAAGACATTACAAGCAATAGGAAACCAAAGGTGGCTGATGGCAAGATGAAGTCACGCGCCCCAACGGGCGTTTCGCCGCGGGGGAAAGAACTGACATGACAATTCTTCCCGGCGATTATGTGCTGGGGAGAATGAAAGTCAGTGAGAGCTCCAGCGGGACGCCCTGGCCAGCGCATCCCCCTGAATCAGCGCATACAGCACGCGCCACTATACGCCGACACTATGTTTGTATGTGAAATCAGAAATTCCTGTAAATATCAGTTCTTCAGTTGAACTTCTTCAGTAGGTTGCAGAAATTTCAATTGAACCATTTCTATGTTATCATAACCTGTTTTTTTTTTGGGGGGGGGGGGGGGAGTAATCACTATGGCTGCCATAACAGCTTTCACAGGGCTTACCCCCAACAGATAAACCTTAGGTGTGGTCACATTTAACAATTGGAATACAGTGGTCATCTTTTCTGAAGGTCAGAGGTAATGACTACTTTTCTATAAACAGCGGAAGTTTTATTCGTGAACCATGTCTGTTGCTGCAATTCAGGCTCATGCAGGCATTGAAATACTAAACACTGGCCCATGAAAAAGAGGTGCTGTTTTCGGGACCCTATTTTTAAACATTTTGTTCCTGATGTCAAGATCAGATAAGCTTAAAGGGGTTTTGCCACGATGTAATGTTGACGTGGGATCCTCCAAAATGGGTATTTAATCACTTTTCTAAATATATGTGATTACAAAAAGTGAAGCCTGTGAGAGCTACAGCATTGCTCAGTCCCCCTTAGTTTCCTGACCGTTTACATTAGACATGACTACGACACTGACAGGAGCTGATCTGACGCTTGCGTGTTTGCACTTCTTATCTGATGACAGGGAACATGAAGAAGCTTGCAAGGGGCTGGGGAGAAAAGTGCAGTGTATGAGGCCGTCTGCTGTATAGAGAATCCACTAGTTGTAATGTAATTATTTGAGTGAACATTGCAGACGCTCCCTGCTTCTTCGCTCTCTGTTCAGCCCCCTCATTCTTACCCCTGCATGCTTTGTTGATCTTCTCTCCTGAGCAGATAAGAGGTAAGGAACTCACTTCGTGGCAAAACGCCTTTAAGGAAACCTGTCACAGTGACCATACTGTGTGATCTATAGGTAGCATGTTGTAGAGCAGAGGTGGATGAGCAAATTGGTACTTAGTATGTAAGAAAAGTTTTGGCAGAACTTGTAATTTATTTATTTAATGTGCTGCTTATTCTGGGTTCAAGAGTCTAGTGGGTGGTCTTATCAGTGATTGACAGCCTTCTAGTGCACATACAGAAATAGCTGTCAAATCACTGAAAAGACATGGGACTCCTTATTACCCAGAATAAGCAGTACATTTAATGTATAAATTACAAGTTCTTTAGATTCTTTCCAAAATAAAAGTATGTATCAATCTGCTCAACTGCCCATGCTCCATAATATGCTGTCTGCAGATCAGATAGCAAGTTTAATGTGACAGGTACGCTTTAAGTAATATATACCCTGTTTCCCCGAAAATAAGACATCCCCCGAAAATAAGACCTAGTGCATTTTTTGTTTATGCAATTCAGAGTTTGGCTGCTTCTGCTGATGTTTGTGATGAAATCACTACAGTATATTAATACATGTTGATGTTTTGTTCAACAATAAATGTGAATTCTTGTTCATGGAAAAATAAGACGTCCCCTAAAAATAAGTCTTAGCTCGTCTTTAGGAGCAAAACTTCATATAAGACACTGTCTTATTTTCAGGGAAACAGGGGTAGCATACAGATAACTAGATCATACAACACCTAATATAAAGCACCATTCAGTCTGATGCCAATATAACAGCATACCTCCTAACTTTTTAAATCAGACCTGTACAACTTGTCAGGATGTGGTGGATAAAGCCACACACGACCGTCCTGACTGACTAGGACCGCCCTCTGGCGCACTCTGGAACACCCATTTTAGGGCAACATTTTACACGAGCCCAGCCCCCTTGGGGGATGTCAGAAATCCTTTATTGTGCAGGCTTGTTTTAGATGGTCGGAGAGGGACACTTACACTCCACTGTCCAAAGATCCATTATTTTTCATATATAGCTATATGCTTGAATGTTTTGTATTAAAATATTATCATAAAATGTATCTAAAAATATACACGTTAAGGTCTAAATTGCACCAAATGATGATATAATAAAAATTGCAGTTTAATATATGGACAAATAGTGTCTGGAGTAGTATAGTAAATTAAAAGGGGTTTTGCCACAATCTCATTTCATACCTCCTGCATCCAGCTCTTCAGCTCTGTGTGCTCAGAAGGGGACGTGTGTGATTTGTTTGTATTGCATATCATGTGACCCAGCAGGATGACATCACCGGGCCTTTCCTCTCTGTAGTCAAAGAAAGATCTGTTTATGTATAGAATTGTAAGTAGCTACATTGTAGCTCACAAGTAAAACTTTTGCCTTCAGACACAAGGGCCCTCGGTTCAATTCCCTGCAGTAAACAAACCTGTGGATTTTTTTTCTCTTTATCAATGCACATATCTAATTGAGGTTTCTTTTTTAATTTATTTGCCCTGTTTGACTAATAACTAAGGAATACAGAGGACAGAAGTAGAATGATAGCACCTGGGGTTTGAACACTCAGTAGCTTCCTTGGAGGAGAGGTGATGTCTAAGCATGTGCGACCAGGACTGAGAAGCTCTCAGCCCTGGTCGTATCCCCTGGAGACGAGCTGTAAACAATGGATCACTAAAGGAGCAGCTAAGACAAAAAATGGTCCAGATTTTTAATAATGATGAATGGTGAAAATGTTTATTATTTAATTTACAAACTTCCCACGTCAATGGCAAAACCCCTTTAATAATACAAATTCATTTTCCAGGTGAGAAAGAGTGACATTTAAAGGGGTTTTCTCACCATGCAGTTTTTCAGAGCCTGCTCTTCACAGCCAGCTTCAGACTCACTCTTCCAGGAAAGGCTGTGGGTTGTTCTGTAGCAGTGACTGAAATATCAGCTATTCCTAGTTAATACTATTACAGTGAAAGAGGTTTATAATCTGTACTACCCAAAAAGCTAAAACTTTTGGGGCCGTTCACAGGCACAGGAAAAAATTCCGGTCGGTTTTTTTCCGACCGTTTTGTCCTTTTTTCGTGCCATGCCCCAGGGCCGCCAGGAGGACGGTTTTTCTCCGCGGTTTCGAGAAACCGGAAAAAACCGTGCCGTGGGGACATGGCCTTAGATTTTAAAATTGCCCAATCTAAAATAAACGGCTCCTTTTGGAGAGTAAGACTCGGCGGGGGAGTGACTCACTATGTCAGGGGCAGTTTGGGAAATCAATATGAGAAAGGGCAAAAAGAGGTGTTTGTTACCAAAAACGGTGCACCTAACAGTAAAAAAAAAAATAAAAACAGTAGTAATAGTCTTCATTTACCTTTCCCTACAAGCCAAACATAGTTGTGAGAAAACCCCTTTGCATAGCAAAGAGGGACAGAGGTATTTGAGTTAAAAATAGGGGCTGTATCTCCAAATGAAAGACACTTGAGAGGTATAGAACAGTAGCATAATGCTTTCGTACTGTTGCCTAAATCGCAATTCTTTGTAGTGATGCCATTATCATACACTGCAAAAATACTAAATAAAGTAAATAACTAAATTCTACAAAAGTGCCAAAAAAACAAAAATAACTAATAAAAAATGCGTCATTGTCTTAAAGTGAATTTAGCAAAATTTTTTGGCAACAAAAATGCGGAAAAATCTGTAACGTGCTTTTGTCCAGGTTTTTTCCAATTTAAGTCAAGTGGAAAGATCCTCAGTAAATTCACAATAGAAATTGAGATGCTGCAGATTTATAAATCTCCAGCACTAGTCCATTCCTGTGTGGAACATTTCTGCCATGTAAGCGTGATATTTGTAAAATTCCAAATTCACAGCAAATACGTCCCGTGCGCACTAACCCATGGGTCCCCCGACATGGAACAAAACACTGTGGATTATCTGATGCACAAAATTCACAGCATTTCTGCAGCGACAAATCTGCACCACATCACGTGAATTTTGGTGCAGCTTTACCACTGCGGATTACGGTAATGTAATAATAAAAAAAAAATCTATTCAATATCTGTCGTTGCAGACATTGTCGCATATCTGCAGAAATCCTCAGAAAATAGCCAACAATAAACTTTCATTGTGGATTTGTGGCAGATTTTTGACTTCCCACATGGCAGTTAATGAGAAAAATCCACAACAATTCCACAAGGAAAATTAACATGTTGCGTTTGTAAAATCTGCTCCGTAGATAGATTTCTGTGTGGGTTGCATGGTGATTCTTTTATGCGGCATGCATATGAGATTTCTTAAAATATCATCCCCATGTCAGATTTTCTGCAAGCATATCTGCTGCAGAAAAACTGATTCCCTGTGCAGGCATCCAAGTCATACAAAGCAATATGGAAAACCTCTAGATTTTCTTTCCAAGAGCATGTGAAATCTTTTTTTGCGGGTGCCAACAACGGGAAATCACATCCATGTGGCATATGTGCCCCCCCTGGGGTCCCTATAGTAAGGGGTTTTCCCCCCTTTGGAAACTTTAAAGGGGGTTTTGTCTCGTAAAAAGGGAATAGTTTTTCAAAATGTAGAAATAAAGGAAAAGTTTTTTTTCCAAAAAATATTGCGTTGTTCATCTTTTTTTGTTAAGGAGCTACAAATGATTTTATCACCTTCTGAGAGCTCTCAGGTTTCCCAAGTGACCGACCTGTGTACTCCTTATCCCCTGCTGATTGTTCTATCTGATAGCAGGGAGTGAAGTCATCACACAGGTCTTGGCAGTGTGAAAGCTTGTGTGTTATCTGATCTTTCAGACAAAGACTAATTTTCCTCTACTGTTTACTTTTAGCTCAGAAGCTTCTCTGGACCAGAGAAAGGTAATTTAGCTAATCTAGACTGATAAACATAATAAACAGAGAGGTCTGAATACACTGAGCTCATATGCTAATTACAAACAGCTTGACCAGGAAGTGACCTAGCCAAGCAGCATTATTTCATTCATGCATCCTATGAAACTTTGGGATGAGACAATCCCTTTAAGCATTAAAGGGGTTTTGCCACGATGTAATGTTGACGTGGGATCCTCCAAAATGTCTATTTAATAACTTTTCTAAATATATGTGATTACAAAAATTGCAGTCTGAGAGAGCTACAGGCTGCCTTACCTGCCCTTAGTTACTTAAAAGCTTCTATTAGATACGACTGACAAGAACTGTTGGCCGGCTTCCCGCAGAGAACACTTCTTATCTGATGAAAGGAGCTGAAGAAGCTTTAAAGGGCCCACCGGGTAAAAATATGTTGTTTTTTTGTATTCAGAATCCACTAGTTGTAGTGTGATTATCTGAGTAGATCTCTGCTTTGTCTGATTACAGAGAACATGAAGAAGCTTTCAAGCTGCTGTGGAGAAAAGGTGTTGTCTTTTGTATACATAATCCACTAGTTGTAGTTTGATTATTTGAGTGAACATTTCACACGATCCCTTATGCACGGCTCTGTGCTCTGGCTGTCTCCCTCCCCTCAGCTCAGCTTGGCTTGTTTACAATTGCTTCTTAGCAGATAAGGCACGTCCTGGCAAAACCCCTTTAATCTAGGGATACAATACACTGCGCAGACATTTTAGTCTACTCGGTGTGTTTAGAACAGCCATTTTCTTCTGGTAGATGTAATGGAGACATGATAGATATAAAGCATATTTCTTAAATATATATACACATTAAGGGTATTTGGTTAACATTTCAAGCCAGAAATGGATACTTTTTTAAAGCAGCATTAAATAGATTTTTTTTTCTTGTTCATCTATAGCATTGCATAAAGCAGCTTGCATTCTGAATTTCTGATTTATGAATTTAGCTGAGGATAAAACAACAGTAATAATTTACAAACTAGAAAACTGCAGAATTGCAGCACAAGTGTACTTTGGGAAATGATGTCCCTAGGTCTGCAAAACAGAGGTGGCAGAAATCTATGAGCTAATAAGTAAGTAAAAGGGATGTTATGGGATAATGTCCAGGTTTGTGGAAAGGAGTGTAACTTTAAAAGGGGTAAAGGTGTCTATGTTGTACCCAAGCCCTTATGTTTTGGGAAGCACAAAAGGCCACTTGTCACATTAGAAGACACCTGTATTCAGGGGCGTAACTAGAGAAGCCAGGGCCCCAAAGCAAACTTCTGGATGGGGCCCCCTACCCCCTACCACCCCCCCCTCCCCCCCCCGGGCCCCCCTGACCATGAACATTTACCAGGACATGTTGTTATGTAATGTAGATAATACAAGGGGCAAATACCTCACCATACATCTCACCATCATACTGCTACCAAACAAATCCACTATACCAAAACCAATATTACCAATAACCCTACTACATATGGACTTGATATACCGCCAGAAAAATGACCAAAAAATTACCACCACATAGTGACTGAATAATACCCCCTTTCACTATTACTGATCAGTTTCACAAAGACCAATAGTACCGCCATTTTAGTGGTATATACTTGTGAACACAGGCTCTGCAGACTGTATATTAACTCCTTACAGTGACCAAATTTGTGGGAGACACCCGTGTACACAGGCTCTGCAGACATAATAAGTGATTAAAAGTTTGGTTACAATTTTGTGACTCACAGGTGCGTTTCTCTGACGAGTCATGGACCTTCCCCTTTGTTCGGCAATTTCCCGGACCAGTCCCCCCATCATGATGACATCTCCCGAACCCACTTGTCCCTGCAGATTTAGACACAAATATCTTAGAATCCTGACTTGTCCAGCACCTGCCCCCCTGGCTATATGGGGTCCATTTAGGTAGGCAGGGTTTAGGTAGCTATAGGGAGCCATGAAGGTAGACAGGGGTTAGGTGGGCTATAGGTGCCAAATAGATAGGGTTTAGGTAGCTAAAGGGGCCTCAAATAAGTAGACAGGCAGGCTTCGGGGGCTATCTAGGTAGGCAAGCTTTAGGGGGCTATAGGGGCTATATAGGCAGAAAGGCTTCACGGTAGCTATAGGGCTATTCAGGCAGGCAAGCTGGGGGGGTCTAAAGGCAAGCTGGGGGGTCTACAGGCAAGCTGAGGCGGTCTACATGCAAGCTGGGGGGGTCTACTGGCAGGCTTAGGGGCTGTATAGGCAGGCTTAGGGGGTCTATAGGCAGGCTTAGGGGGTCTATAGGCGGGCGTAGGGGGGTATACAGGCAGGATTAGGGGGTCTATAGGCAGGCTTAGGGGGTCTATAGGCAGGCTTAGGGGTCTATAGGCAGGCTTAGGGGGTGTATAGGCAGGCTGGGGGGTGTATAGGCAGGCTGGGGGGTGTATAGGTAGGCATAGGGGGTCTATAGGCAGACATAGGGGGTCTATAGGCAGGCTTAGGGGGCCTATAGGCAGGCTTAGGGGTCATATAGGCAGGCATTAGGGGGCCTATAGGCAGGCTTAGGGGGTCTATAGGTAGGCATAGGGGGCCTATAGGCAGGCTTAGGGTTATACAGGCAGGCAAAATAATAAACAGTTTACTTACCTCGGTCCACGCTCCCCCGATGCGCCGCTCGTTCCGCTCTGCTGCTCCCCCTGCAGCCTCTGCGCTCAGCGCGGGTGGCGCGGTGATGTGACATCACCGCGCGCGCCCACGTGATCACAGAGCGCCGGCAGGGGAAGAAGCAGAGCGGAGCGATCGGCGATCCATTCTGCTACCTCCGGGCAGCGCTGCCTCTGAACGCTCGGGCCGGAGGGCCCGGGCGTTCAGAGGCAGTAAGCGCCGGGCCCCCCAGCTCTCTACCCGCCGCAGTGAACTGTTAAGTTCACTGCCGGCGGGCCCAGGAGCGGCATTACCAGGGTAGCGGACGTGGTAGCAGCTGCCCCGGGGCCCCCCTAAGCGCAGGGGCCCCGTAGCAACTGCTACCCCTGCTACCCCGGTAGTTATGCCCCTGCCTGTATTATAAATAGCACATGGTAGCAGGTGGGGACCCGGTTACAGATTTTACATTGGTGCCCCGGAGCTTCAGGTTATTCCTCTGAACTAAGCACTATAGATTAAATGTAGCAGTAAACTGAAGCAAATAAAAGTAATGTCCTCTATCCTGTAGTCTATAATCTAGCCATAGCTTTATTTATGTAATTTTCTCCAGGACTGCTGAACAGGTATATGTAGTTTTGCCTTTACATGGTCTCATTCAAGTAGGGATAAAATCACAATTTCTAAATGCAAAAAACAGTTGTGAGCAATGGGAATGGTTAGTGCAGTTATATACATGAAAACTAGTATACAACAATAACCTTTATTATTTTCCGTATGATTGTTCATTGGGCCCACTGGCCTACAGGGCACAACGGCACAAGAGAGGCAAGAAAACGTGGCCTTTCGAGTGCAAACCTTGGGCACATACTAATCTAACCTCTGTTGTGTTCATGACCTTTGCTTGCGAAAGGACTTAAAGGGGTTGTCTCATCTCAAAGTTTCATAGGATGCATGAATGAAATAATGCTGCTTTGCTCTCTCAATTCCTGGTCAAGCTGTCTGTAATTAGCATATGAGCTACATGTATTCAGACTTGTAATTAGAAAAATCTCATGCTGTCAGGACCAGGGAAGCCTCTGAGTTAAAGTAAACAGCAGTAATTTCTGGCTTTTGTCTGAAAGATCAGATAACAAACAAGCTCTCACTGTCCAGAGTTCTGCCCCACTGCAACCTGTGTGATAACGTCACTCCCTGCTATCAGATAGAACAAACAGCAGAGGGGGGGGAGAAGTACACAGGTCGGTCACTTGGGGAACCAGAGAGAGCACAGAAGGTGATCACATTCCTTTTAGCTCCTTAACAATAAAAATGAACAACGCAATATATTTGGAAAACATCTTTATTTAGTGTTCCCAACATGTTGAAAGCTAACCTTTGTAGCGAGACAACCCCTTTAAATACTTTATAGTCCGAAACGTTGCTGTTATATTCTAATGTATACTGCTACTTCCTAATGCATTTTTGCACAAGAGTGGCTTTATTACAACAGCAAAAACCATACATACACCCATATATGCACCTAAATTTCCTCTGGAGTGCTTTTTTTTGTCGAATGGTTGGACATCTATGTTTTTTATACTGTGGGCAGCAAAAGTTTGGAGACTGAAAAAACTGTAATAAGTGTGCTGTTGTTCCAAAGATTAAACTAATTTTGTAACATGAATTTTATAAGAGAAGAAAATGGCCATTTAGTAGTTCAAAAACTCATGTGGATACCATATGATGGATGTAGATTAGAGATTACTAATATATAATAGAAGCAACTCTATAGAAACAAAAATTGTAGGTAATAAAAGGAAATGATATTTATATGGTAGGTTAATATGTGTCTTTTCTCTCTAGTACTATATCTGTATGATACAATGATAGGTCAATAGCTCCTGTAATAAAGCTTCTCCCTCTAAGTGATACAACCAGTTCTCTATCATATAGGTCAATAACTCCTATAACAGGGCCTTCCTCTGCTTTATTACATCACAAATTATGTCAGTAATTCTCCTCCCCTGTTCTGTCACCCAGCATGTGTGAAATTAGACTTGGAACAATAAAGGTTTCTAAATTATGAGATATCGCAAAGCACGAATGGAAGCTACTGACCCTTGAATGGTCATTTCCCAGCAATGTAAGACAGCAGGACTATGTTTCATATACGGTATACACTTAAGATTGTTATAATAGAAGATTTATGCCCAAAGAATAACAATGTAGAACATAGACTTCTGATCAATTTGTTTCCTCCAGTAAAAGTACATATAATGAGGCACAATAATACACACCTTAGTTGGGACTTGGAAGTATGTGTTTGAGATCCTATTACAACACAAATATACTGCTGCATCAGGATCAGTTTTATATATCTACACTATAGACAAAACTTACATCAACATGGCAAGTTGTTAAATTGATTGTGTCATTAGCCCTTTCCTGACACAGCAACTGTTGACAGAAGGTTTCTTCATTCCAGCCTTCCAAAAGGCATTACTTTTTACTTTTCTATTTTTTATCTAGATACCCATAAGAGGACTTAATCTTGTTTGTAGGTTGTATTTTTATTGGTACCATTTAATGTATCATAAAGTTTATTGAAAGCTTTAAGTGGTTGGTGGAATGGAAAAGAAACAAATTAAGGGCCACATGTATGAAACTGTTTAAGTCTAAAACTCACTCTTTTGCCCATAGAAATCTATGGGCAAAAAAGGGAGTTTTAGACCTAAACAGGTTCATACATGTGGCCCTAAGTCCTGACATTCAGCCCTCTGATTCCTCCTAGCCTTATGGAATATTTGCTCCTGTGCTGACTCCCCGAGTTCTCCCCCTTAGGGCATGTCCCCACTGCACGGGTTTTCGGCCAGTTTTTCAGCCGGTTTGCAGTTTTTCAGACCGCCTGAAAAACCGGCCGAAAATGAGCACAATTGTGCTCTGTGGAAAACCCGTGCAGCAGTCTCCACTGCACGGGTTTTCTGTCGGCGGTTTTGCCACCGGCGGTCCGGCGGCAAAACATTGAGCAAGCACCATCTTCCGTCCGGTTTTCGGACGGAATCTGTGCTTCTCAGTGGGAGGGGGGAGGGCTGCCCATCGGTATTTGTCCTATGCCGTGGGGATGCGCCCTTAGACATTGGGCAGGGCATTGATGAAACACTACCCGACTCTAGAATGAACTGTGCAGCTGCACAGTTAGGACATATCCCCACGGCAGGTTTTTCAGCCGGCTTTACAGACGGTTTCCGCTTTTGAAAACCGGCTGTCAAACTTTATCACGGACCTCTATGGAAAATCTGTGCAGCGGTCCCCACTGCATGGATTTTCCGTCAGATGGTTTTTTAGACCACCGGCAGTCCGAGAAACGTTGAACATGTTCATTCTTCCTCCCGGTTTTCGGGCGGAACATGAACCTGTCAATGCGAAAGGGGAAGGCCGTCCCTATCGAGGCACATCGCGCATGGAGGCGCATAGCTTATCAAGTATATGAAATGCGCCTAACACATACTTGTAATGCGCCTAACATATACTTGTAAAATGTGAAATGCGCCTAACACATATACACTTGTAATGATGTGCTATGCGCCTCAACAGGCGCATTTTGTTATGGAGCCGCACAGCGCATAATTTTTAGGCGCATTATGTTTACTATGTAAGGTATACCTGATGCCCGATTGCTGGCGCATTTTACACTTATTTAATGCGCCTAAAAACTGACGTACCACCGCCAATTTTCGGACATCTCGCCCCATGAGTTTTCACTGGCCCAATGACCTTGCACATGGTGCATTTATCGCCTAGCATGTCTCCCCGATGCAACATCTTGTGCAGTGGTGAGTGGAAGACACACTGCTAGAGCCCAAGCAGGCCAGTATATGACACTATCTTTGTTACCATTTTGTTATGATTACTGTCAACTTTTCAAGTCACAACGGTTAATCATTTTTATCTGTAAGAAAATATATTGTGTACAGAGAAAGTAAAGAACAGACTGGGGATTTACTATCCATACAATACTACAGCTGGTTCATATAATAAAAGGATCAAGTTCCAAGAGGTGCTGAAACGTAACACAAAAGTCAAACTCACACGGTCATCTGACTGACAACTGGTGGAAAGTAATATTTAGAACACTGACAGATGTATGCAAAGTCCATAATTTAGCAGTAAACTTTGTACAGTAGAGAAATAAAGCAAATCTATTCCACACAACAGACTGGGGTGTTTTCCATAACTTAGTATCAGATCTGTGGAGGTCTAACTCACATAGGACTAAAGAGGTTATGACAAGTGCCATGTCCACTTCATTGTTTACTAGGCACAGTGCCACCGATTTAGTGGTAGTGGCTGTGCCTGACATTCAGAAATGTTTTTTTGTGCAGAACTATACGTTGTATTTAGCATATATTGCTTTTAATTTATACAGGGAGGAATGGATGCCTCCATTTTGGTCTCTTGCACCCCGGCCACTTAGTCCCCGGAGTCGATTGCTAAGGTCTTAACAATCGACTTGAGGCCTTAACAACTGGCTTAACAACCGACTGGAGTCCGCGGAGTCGATTGCTAACTCTTATCAACTGACTTGTCTTGAGGCCTTAACAACCGGCTTAACGACTGTTAGCGACTTCACACGCAGTAAATTATGTGTCCCCCCAGTGAAGGTAAAAGGGTCCCCCAGTAAGTTATACATCTCCCAGTAGGTAGGTCTGTAGTTTGTATGTCCCCCAGCAGGTATATAGGCAGGTTATTGATCCCCCCGTAGGTCTATAGGCAGGTTTAGGTCCCCCAGCAGGTATATGGGCAGGTTATGGATCCCCAGTAGGTAATATAGGCAGGTTATGATCCCCCTGTAGGTATATAAGGCAGGTTATTGATCCCCCAGCAGGTATAATGGCAGGTTATGGGTCCCCCTAGCAGGTATAATGGGCAGGTATTGATCCCAGCAGGTATTGGGCAGTATGGGTCCCCTAGCAGGTATATGGGCAGGTTATGGATCCCCCAGTAGGTATATAGCAGGTTATGGATCCCCCTGTAGGTAATATAGGCAGGTTATTGATCCCCCAGCAGTATATGGCATTATGGTCCCCTAGCAGGTATATGGCAGTATGATCCCCCTAGATATAGCAAGTTATTGATCCCCAGCAGGTAATGGCAGGTTATGGCCCTACAGTATATGGGCAGGTTATGTATCCCCCTGTAGGTATATTGTCAGTTTTAGGTCCCCCAGCAGTTATATAGATATCTTATAGGCCCAAAAGCAAATATGTATGTATATTATAGCTCCTCCCTGCACGTATACAAGTAGATAATAGCCCCCCTCCCTGCACATATAACAATAGATAATAGCCCCCCTCCCTGCACATATAACAGTAGATAATAGCCCCTCCCTGCACATATAACAGTAGATAATAGCCCCTCCCTGCACATATAACCGTAGATAATAGCCCCCTCCCTGCACATATAACAGTAGATAATAGCCCCCCTCCCTGCACATATAACAGTAGATAATAGCCCCCCTCCCTGCACATATGACAGTAGATAATAGCCCCCTCCCTGCACATATAACAGTAGATAATAGCCCCCCTCCCTGCACATATAACAGTAGATAATAGTCCCCTGCACATATAACAGTAGATAATAGCCCTCCCCCTGCACATATAACAGTAGATAATAGCCCCCCTCCCTGCACATATAACAGAGATATATAGCCCCCCCCTGCACATATAACATAAATAGCCCCCCTCCCTGCATATATGACAGTAGATAATAGCCCCTCCCTGCACATATAACAATAGATAATAGGCCCCCCTCCCTGCACATATAACAATAGATAATAGCCCCCCTCCCTGCACATATAACAATAGATAATAGCCCCTCCCTGCACATATAACAGTAGATAATAGCCCCCCTCCCTGCACATATAACAGTAGATAATAGCCCCCCTCCCTGCACATATAACAGTAGATAATAGCCCCCCTTCCTGCACATATAACAATAGATAATAGCCCCCCCCTGCACATATAACAATAGATAATAGCCCTCCCTGCACATATAACAATAGATAAAAGCCCCCCTCCCTGCACATATAAACATAGATAATAAGCCCCTCCCTGCACATATAACAGTAGATAATAGCCCCTCCCTGCACATATTACAATAGATAATAGGCCCCCAGCATGACTAGAGACACTTCAACGTAAGACACTGACCGCACATACCTGACCTCGCTCCCTGCCGCTGACGTGGTCGCCGCTCCCGCCCATTTCTTCAGCGGGGTGACGTCCCCCCGCCGCGCGCGGGCAGCGTGATGACGCGCACACCGCCCTGTAGGGCACATCCGGCGCGCACAGAGCCGCATCCTTCGCTTCCTAGTACTCTGCGGAGCTCTCTGCTCCGCTGAAGCATCTAACTGTATGTGCGTCCGGTGACCACATACAGTTAGTCCCCGCCACCTCGCTGCCGTCGCCAAGGTCCTAAGCCGCTAAGCCGATAGCTTAGCGACTGGTAGCGGCTTAGGACCCTAACGATCGGCGGCGGATAGCGGCGGCGCCGGGGACTACGCCCACTTCCACAGGTTGTTATATCAGTGCAGTTTGCTTGCAAGGTTGGTGCTTTTTTTTTTCTCTGGATTATGGAGATCTGTTGACCCAATGAGAAGTCTGAATTTGACTCTAGTGAGAGGTAAAGATAGAGTAGGACTACCCGCCTTGAGATCCCGTTGTAAGCCGGGGGTGGCTTAAGCATTTTTTGATCAAAACATGTGAACTAAGAATCTCAAAGGTTTTTTCATGACTTTGCAGATCAGACTCATTAAATTGAAATGGACTGGGCCACAGAGAGCTGCAGTTCTAGGTACAAAATGGAGGCCACTTTGCTTGGCAAACAATGAAGGGGATGTGGCATCAGTCAGATAACCAATGGGGTGTCAGGAGTTGGACATCCACCAATCTGGTATTACTGCATACAAAATTATGCACTGAAAGCAATGTACCAACTAAAGTTATCTGCAGGATAAAGTATCAATCCTGACTATTAACAGATGATTGTATAAGACAATTGTCAATAGTCAAATTGTACATGACTGAAACATGTAGCACCTCACACATTATTACCCTAAACAAATTGTACACATGACTAAAGCATGTAGCACCCTACACATTACTACCCTACAGAAATTGTATACATTACTAAAGCATGTAGCACCCTACACATTACTACCCTACAGAAATTGTATACATTACTGAAGCATGTGGCACCCTACACATTACCACCCTACACAAATTGTACACATTACTAAAGCATGTAGCTCCTACCAATTACTACCATACAGAAATTGTATACATTACTAAAGCATGTAGCACCCTACACATTACTACCCGACAGAAATTGTATACATTACTAAAGCATGTAGCACCCTACACATTACTACCCTACAGAAATTGTGTACATTACTGAAGCATGTGGCACCCTACACATTACTACCCTACACAAATTGTACACATTTCTAAAGCATGTATCACCCTACACTTTTCTACCCATAACATATTGTACACATAACTGAAGCATGTAGCACCCTATACATTACTACCCTACAGAAAATGTATACATTACTAAAGCATGTAGCACCCTACACATTACTACCATACAGAAATTGTGAACATTACTGTAGCATGTGGCACCCTACACATTACTACCCTACACAAATTGTACACATTACTAAAGCATGTAGCACCCTACACATTACTACCCTACAGAAACCGTATACATTAGTGAAGCATGTAGCACCCTATACATTACTACCCTACAGAAATTGTATACATTACTGAAGCATGTGGCACCCTACACATTACTACCCTACACAAATTGTACACATTACTTAAGCATGTAGCACCCTACACATTACTACCCTACAGAAACCGTATACATTAGTGAAGCATGTAGCACCCTACACATTACTACCTTACAGAAATTGTACACATAACTGAAGCATATAGCACCCTATACATTATACCCTACATAAATTGTACACATAACTGAAGCATATAGCACCCTATACATTATACCCTACAGAAATTGTACACATAACTGAAGCATGTAGCACCCTACACATCACTACCCTACACTAATTGCACACTTTAGGCCCCATTCACATCTCATTTTAGTAGCCCGTTCGTGGTTTCTGTAGGGATACTGTAAATAAATATCTTAATGGATACCACAGCAGAGTCGTAACAGGGACGTAGACTTCCATAGGGCAAATTTAATTCAAAGTGGACTACATTTGCCCTTTTTAGCCAATGCAACCTGTTTCTGCTAAATTTCGATGGTATGCCGAAGGATATCACTAACTGACTACCAAAAAGAGATGTTAATATGGCACACATTACTTCCACATGCAAATTGTACACATAACTGAAGCACATAGCACCCTACACATTACCACTCTACACAAATTGTACACATTACTGAAGCATGTAGCACCCCACACATTACTACCCTACGTAAATTGTATACATCACTGAAGCATGTAGCACCCCACACATTACTACCCTACACGAATTGTGCACATGACTAAAGCATGTGGCACCCTAAACATTACTACCCTACACAAATTGTACACATTACTAAAGCATGTGGCACCCTACACATTACTACCCTACACGAATTGTGCACATGACTAAAGCATGTAACACTCTACACCTTACCACTCTACACAAATTGTGCGCATAATTAAAGCGTGAAGCACCCTACACCTTACCACTCTACACAAATTGTACACATAACTGAAGCATGTAACACTCTACACCTTACCACTCTACACAAATTACACAAATTGTGCGCATAATTAAAGCATGAAGCACCCTGCACATTACCACTCTACACAAATTACACTAATTGTACACATTACCGAAGCCTGTAACACTCTACACC
Organism: Phyllomedusa bahiana; assembly: GCA_025379985.1. Lineage (NCBI taxonomy): Eukaryota > Metazoa > Chordata > Amphibia > Anura > Hylidae > Phyllomedusa > Phyllomedusa bahiana. Next base: position 142,126 of record JAODAL010001269.1, on the reverse strand, counting down.
AATTACTGAAGCATGCAACACCCTACACATTGCCACTCTACACAAATTACACAAATTGTACACAATGCTAAAGCATGTAGCACCCTGCACATTACCAGTCTACACATATTGTACACATTACTTAAGCAGGTAAAAGCACCCTAAAGTCAGTGTAATCTACCACGCAGAACTAGAATAATTTACGGATACCAGAACTAGAATAACTTACGGATAATCAGTGTCCATAATCAGTGACTCTCTATTCTCTGCACCTTGAAGTCTGTGAAGCCTTACGTAAACTCAGCTTATTTTTCTAAGAGTGCCTCGAAGGTCTCCATAAAGTTTTCAGTGAGGTACCAGGTGCCAAGGAAACTTGGTGTACCTGTCATTTCAATCTCATGTGGAGCTAAAAATGTGACAATAAAAGAATGACATTTTTTATACAATTTTAGCCCTGGATTTCTTTATTCTTAACAACCTGAAGGGTCTCCAGAAACAGTACGTTCTTGGTTTGTTGCATAACCTGGCGAGCTCCAGGGAATGTATGTTATTTTTAACATTAATGACACATTACAAAATCTTCTAAGCTATAAGAAATGCCCAGGTGTGTTTGTAAAATAATATAAAAATCTTGACAGATTTATTCTTTCTCCTCCTGTATATGGGAAATCCTGAGAACATTAACTCAGATTAGTCCCATATCTTCCTTTATGTTCTACATCTTTTGTATATATGCTACTCGTTTATTTTCATTATCCATCACCTCCTAAAACTATTATTTCTCTAAATAGGTTCAGACCTACCAGATATAAGAACAAACCTATGTAGCATTTGTATTGGGCATGACTGCCTGGACCGGAGAGTCTATTTGTTTTTGTTTTTTCCTTTATCTGCTATATACAGTGACATGAATTTGCCTTTAATTCTTTGTATTTGCACCTTGTACATTAAGTATGCTCGCGTTTATAAATGTATTCAATTTTATAGTTGTTCCATCAACTTTATGTTGTTTTGTTGATGCCACGTGTAGTATGGAGCTGTATCACTATGGTAAAAAAATTTATATACAACAGTAAGCAACAGACACTAACAGGGTGAGACATACCCTATTAATTACAATGGGTCCGTTGGGTTTCTGCCGTGGTGTTCGTAGTTTAGACGGAAAAAATATTTGTTTCCATTGTTCCCGATGGAACATGTGACAAAGTTTTCCCTACCGGAACCTCTAACGTATATGTGAACCAGGCCTCAGGTCTCTTTCACATTTGTTTTGAAGGTTTATATAGGATCTTCCATCTCAGATTGTCAAAAAAGCCAGTAAAATCTTGATAGACCCCATTTTAGTCAACAAGGTCTATCAGGCAGTTTTTTAGTGTTTGTCATATAATGGATCTAGAACTGCCATTATTTTCATATGTACTGTCAGGGTTGCAGGTTCACCCAACTTTTATGTAAACCACCTCCTATTTATGTCACATGGCTGGACCATTGTAAACCTAGCACTTTTTACCCTTCATCTCCCCCAAGCACCCTCATAGATTGTAAGCTCTCGCGAGCAGGGCCCTCACACCTTGTGTCTCATCTGTAAGTTCTTTTAATGTGTAATGTCTGTATGTATACCCTCTAAATTGTAAAGTGCTGCGGAATATGTTGGCGCTATATAAAGATTATTATTATATTTCTGTTCATATGATGGACTAGAAAGTATGAAATAACACATATGGAATTTAGCCTTAATGTGTTTTCTGTACTAGTCAGTCCCTTTTTCATACCCTCACTTTTAGGTACTTTTTGGTTAATACATGGTGTTTTCTTAAGGCCAGAATGAAGAGTCGTTACAATATGCGACTTTTGCGTCGGAGGGTTCCTGTATTATACAGCTAACCGACTGCTTTATATACAAAGTAATTAATTATTTCACTCGGGGTGGCGCTGTAGGAAATTCAACCCTTGCTACAAGTTTTCCCACAGATCATTATTGATCGCAGGGGAAACTTTGTGATGATCCTATTGCTAAAAGTTCCTTTTAACAAGTACAGATAATACAAATTGAAACAACCCTTTAAAAACAGCAGCCATGATGCCACTCATTGCCATGAATAATGAAGGCACGATATGCAGAAAGAAATTATTATAAATCCTTTATGCAACATTTTTGAATAATGAAATATTACCATTAACAGAAACAAAACATGAATGACATTGTTACAGCCAGTAAATCTAGCTCCATAGCAATGCGGCTGCTATTGACATGAGCCTTTGTGGACTTTTCAGAAATCTAGGCTTGTTTTCAACATTGTATTTTCTTCTAATTATGTATTCATGAATAAAAAATATGAGACGTTCAGTCAATCATCAGCCCAAGTATGTAAGATTTTTTAACATTCAAAAGACAGCGGTTTATAAATATTCATTGTGTCATATTTCCCAATATGATATAATAATATAAGACACAGAAAATCTAAGAAATATATCAAGGGTGTCCATTCAGCAGGAGACCATAAAAGAAGGAAGATTAAAAGCAATTATCCTGTGAATTTCCACTGCTGCTCACGGCTCCCTGTTTATAGATTGGAGGATCTAGCATTTCTTTTAATTTGATGTTTGGCAAGAAATCCACTTGTTTGTGGAAAGCTAAGAAAACATAGTTTATATAATTTTATATTGATTTGGCAAGGAACAGGAGATCTAACACCGTGGTCAGCTCCACCAGTGTTCTCAGGTGCACAATAAAGGACCCATGGATGTGTGGTACTCAGGCTCAGACTGGCCCACAGGGGAACACGTAAAACCCCTGGGGGGCCCTGAGCATGGTAGACCTGGAGTTTCTTTCAGACTGCATAAACATCCTTGTATTAAGCAGAAAAGCAGAGAGAAAGAGGCAAAAGGCAAGATTCCCCCCCCAGAGATGAAATAGGCAGAAAAGCAGGTTCCCAGAATGAAATCCCACTGGTGGCCCCAGAATAAACTCCACAGGTGGGCTCCCAGAATGAAATCCCACTGGTGGGCCCCAGAATCAAGTCCACAAGTGGGCGTCCAGAATGAAATCCCACTGGTGGGCCCCAGAATCAACTCCACAGGTGGGCTCCCAGAATGAAATCCCACTGGTGGGCCCCAGAATAAACTCCACAGGTGGGCTCCCAGAATGAAATCCCACTGGTGGGCCCCAGAATCAACTCCACAGGTGGGCTCCCAGAATCGGTTCCACAGGTGGGCTCCCAGAATGAAATCCCACCGGTGGGCCCACCAGTCCGACACTGTTGGGCTAGAATATAGGAGTAAACAGTAAGGCAAATTTCCTATAGGACCGCCTGTATACCACCTTAACCATCCAGCATATAGTGGTGTAATTTTGATATCTTTGGCTACCGAACAATGCTATAGTGTTTGTACACTATATGGTAGCATTTCACTGCTTATACAGTAGTTAGCATGGTATAAAATACTATATAGGACTATTTATGTCGGATTTCTGGTAACATAAAGCCAAGCGATAGGTCGTATGAGATTAAAGGTGGTATAAAGTTAGACAACAGTGCCTAAAGATAAAGATTTATCAAACAGCATAAGCCATGGCTACTGGATCATGGGGCCCCAGCCTAAAACTGCCTGGTCTGAGTCTATACTGTCTAAGTATTAGAATAGATTCTAACGAATGAGAGTAGTGTCACACCTATAATACCCAAGGTTAGTTATATAGTTGACCCAGTTGAGAAAGACATATGTCCATCAAGTTCATCCAAGGATGGAGAAAGATGTGGATGAAAGGAGGGATAGAGGAATCTTTTTAACTTTATTTTCTACCATTGATGCAAACTTTGGAACCCATAAGGCAAGAACCTGTCTGCTTTAAATGAATATTTAATTAGTGATCCCAAAATTGCCATCAGACTCTATCTACATTCTATTTTTATGTATAATTGGATCTAAATTCTAGCAGATGCTTCATAGGGCTACATAAGTATATTATTATTTAGTTGTAAGTAGTTATTTGAGAACCTGCCACACAGGTTGTGCCCCCCTTGCTGAGGGCAGAACAAGCTAGTGTCAGACCTGCTGTTTCCAGCGCTGTGTCCCTTATTCTGTAAGATGCTGCAGTTTTAGAGCATTTACCCTGCAAATCTTATTCATGAGTAAGTGTTATCTCCACCCACCAAAGGCTAGCTCCGCCCACTGACAGTTATTCACATGTTTCTACCTATTCAAAGTAATAGGTTTGTCAGTTGAGGTGGGCGGGGCTAGCCTCAGGTGGGCAGAGTTTGAAAAAAACTGACACTCTGAAGGACTCTTTGAATGACTCTTCTGACTGAAAACTGCAGATTTATGCATTAAATACACAAAAACTACAGCATCTTACAGAATAAGGGACCCAGCGCTGGAAACAGCAGGTCTGACACTACCTTGTTCTCTTTTCAGCAAGGGGGGCATAATCTGTGACAGGTTCTCTTTAAGCCTTTCTTGAAACCCTCAATTGTTCCTGTCGTGACCAACTCCTCAGGCAGGCTATTCCACAAAAGCACAGTTCTCATGATAAAAAGACTTTTCTCCACTAGATATTAACAAAATCGGTTTAAATCCAAAAGTAGACAATGGGGTGATCCCATAAGACATAACTTTTATTGGAATTGCAATCAAGAATGAGTACTTTATGTCTATAAACATCCAAAACTCTAATATACATGAGATTATTGTTCACTGTTGGTTGATTTTGTATCCAAAAAAAGGATATTATCAACTGGAGAGACTTGTATAAACATCTGTCAGATCCACCCGTTCAGTATTATCCGGAGAGGCGCAGCTAAGCTGAGAGGAAAGAGAGAAGCAATTCCCACTCACTAGTGTGGAACAGAACTCGTGCCTCCCTTAATTACACATCTCAATATGCTATTGGATGAAAGATGGTTACAAATAGGTCAGAAACTCCCTCAGGGCCATGTAAAAATCTCAAGGTGGAGGGCTGGGGATGTTTTCACAGCCAGTCAAGTGTTCCCAGTGGTTCTGATCCTGGGATTGTGTATGCATAGCCTAATACTTTTAACCTCTTCGTAATCAAGGGGCCTGGCATCTAATTCAAGGTTAAATACCATCTGTTAGTTACGATACTTTGAATTACGTTTAAGCCTGGCAGGCGAGGAGAAGATTAGTGGTGCCGGACATGTGGAGAAGACCACGAGTCATGTATAGTTGGCTTCTCCTGAGCTTGCAGATATTAAATTCATATATTTGTGTAAATGTATCATCTGCTGACCACAGAGTTTTAATGACGGGCGGTCCATAATTGCAGGCCCGATCACTCTATAATATTTGCTCCCTATTTCGGGTCGACAATCGTCAGGTGATTTTTCTGGCCGAGTAGAGGTTGCTAAGGCAACATTAATACAATGTCCAATGATACGTGACAATGCTGAGGAATGAGTAAGAAATCTGATAAAAGCAGGATTACTCCGAGGTACATTTGTTGCCTGCTAAGAGGAATTGTCAGCCAAACGTTCCTGTGTGTCTTGGATTATAGTCAGTATTTTCCATTCATGAACACTTTTTATAGCCCTTAGGCTGGATCTCATGAATTTAGCTGAATTGTGGCTTGTAAGTAATGTATTCTCATACATAGGATTCAGTTGGGATATCACAACTACAGTTGTCATCTAAATTGTTCTACATCCTGTCACATAAAGGTTATAGAGTTACATAGTTAAAAAAAAACACTGCAATTTTTGGGGCATATTCACAGCTCAATGGCTGGACTAGACTGAACCCAGTAGCAGGCAGCTCTAGCCTATATGCTACCTGGGAAAAATTAACAGGTGCAGCTAATTGCTGAGAAGCAGCTTACATACCCCAGAGTTACATAGTTATAAAGTAGTGAAATACCTGTGGGGTCGGTATACTCAATACAAACCTGGATATATTCCTTAAGGGGTATATTTTTCAATATGGGGTCTTTTTAGGGGTGTTTATAAAGTTTTAGAACCTTAGGGTACCCTAAGGTTCTAAAAATTTATAAACACCCCTAAAAAGACCCCATATTGGAAAATATAGTTATAAAGTAGTAATTCAAATAATCCAGGGTGTAAAATAATCGCCATGGTGGCCCAGTGGTTAGTAATGCTGCCTGAAAATCCTGGGGTCATGTTATTATTTTTTAAAAAAAAAATAATAAAAAAAAAAAAAAAAAATAAACATGAGCTTAATAAATGACAGACTGGGACACAATAAGAAAGGATTCTACCCTTGAGAAACTGTAGATACTGCTCGTACAGTACTGTAGTGGCAGTAGGTAGGGCTATTGTAGACTTTTCTAAAGACGTGGGTTACCAGGTTGCTTTCAAAGATTTAGTGGTGGGAGAGAGTCTGACACGTTGGGAGGTATCTAGTTCCAACATATGGAAGATGCACTAGAGAAATCATTGGAGGCAATGATGTGAGGAGGTATCAGGGGATTGAGGCAGAAATGTATGAAAGGGGCAGGTTGGAAACAGTCTTGTATGTCCGTGTTAATACGTGGGTTGGTTACGAGGTTGATTCATAAAGTTTGTTTGATTGTACAGCTCCACGTATCTCACATCTCAACTGCCCAATTTCTTATGTGTATTTGCAGTATACTAGTACTCAAGTGCTAATGTGAAATAAAGGCGTTTTCCATTGTTTAAAGTTTCTGGGTTTTTTCTTATTCTCATGGCATGACTAAGGTCATAGCACAATTTGTATGACTTAGATTGTTAAAGGGGTTTTGCCACAATCTCATTTCATACCTCCTGCATCCAGCTCAGTGTGCTCAGAAGGGGGCGTGTGTGATTTGTTTGAATTGCATATCATGTGACCCAGCAGGATGACATCACCAGGCCTTTCCTCTCCCTACTCAAAGAAAGGTCTGTTTATGTATGGAATTGTAAGTAGCTACACTGTAGCTCAGAGGTAACATTTTTGCTTTACAGCACAAGGGTCCTTGGTTCAAATCCCTACAGGAACCAAACCTGTGGATTTATTTTTTCTCTGTATCAATGCACAGACCTCATTGAGGTTTCTTTTTTGTTATTTGCACTGTTTGACTAATTACTAAGGAGTACAGAGGACAGGAGTAGAATGACAGCACCCGGGGTTTTAACACTCAGTAGCTACCTAAGAAGTGAGGTGATGTCTGAGCATGTGTAACCAGGACTGAGGAGCTCACAGCCCTGGCGGTTCCCTGGAAAAGAGCTGAAAAACAATGGATCACTAAAGGAGCAGCTAAGAAAAAAATGGTGCCGAATTTTTAATAATGGTGAATGGTGAAAATGTTTATTATTTAATTTTCAAACTTCGTGGCAAAACCCCTTTAATTGTACATTTTGTCAGTGTAACAATTTATTAATTAGGTTGGCAGCTGCCACGTGCCCATGAAACAACACCTAAATATAGTGGCCAATGGCCACATGATTTTACCAATAAAATGTGGTATTACTGCCATAACTGTGTGGACATTGGCCACATGTGAATGTTTCTATGTGTAGTTCACAGCTGCAACTTGTGATCATATCATTAAATAGGTTGTCTATGTTACATAAAAACTAACATAATACTAAAGGGGAACCATTAAAATAAAAAAATATATATATTCACCTACCTCCAGTCCCCGGTTCCAGTGCTGGCTCTCCCCGATCTTCTGTTGACATGCCGTCACTTCCAAACAGACATGTCAACGTTACAACCACTATAGTGAACTGCTCTGAATGGTGATGTATGTAATGGCACATCACACAAATCTGTGGCTGCAATGGTGACATGTTCGTTTGAAAGTGACGGCATGTCAATAGAATACTGGGGAGCGCCACCACTGAAAACAGGGACCGGAGGTACGGGAGTTTAAGATTTTTTCTTTTAATGGGACCCATAGCGCATTATAGTGATTTTTTTTATACAACACGGATAACCGATTGCCTGGGGTTCTAAGTACCTGTGTAATCTACAGTAACTGCTAGAACTTCCAAATACTTACAGGTTCACTTTTTATAACTCAATCAAAAATAAATAAATAAATAAATTAGAAACATTCGGGCACATTTACTAATACTGTCTACCGTGTTTTTCCAAAAATAAGACAGGGTCTTATATTATTTTCATTTCCAAAGAAAAGCTAGGGCTTATTTTTTTTTTTAACACGACGGGTGCAGACTCTGCATGCTGGAACACTTAGTTCCTTGGCAGCTGCTGTGGAATTACAAGTACCAGCGTGTATATACACACACATACACCCCATGTTTTTTGACTATAGGGTATGTTTCTGTGTAGTGATAGATTTGATGTGCTGTTAATAAAATAAAAGATAGATAGATACACACACACAGTACATAGCCTATAGTCAAAAACGATGCAGTGTGTTTATTCTTTCAGTGCCTCATCTTGAAAGTGTGGCATGCTGGGGAACTACAAGTCACAGTAGCCACACTTTAAGATAAGGGATTGTTTGTGTGATTGTATAAATGTGTGTGTGTGTGTGTGTATACAATGCGAGTGTATACACTGAACTTTCACTTAGACCAGGGATCTGCAACGTCGGCTCTCCAGCTGTTGGGAATTGACATCTCCCATCATGCCCACTGATATAGATTCTATAAATGCATGATGGGAGTTGTAGTTTCCCAACAGCTGGAGAGCTGACGTTGCAGACCCCTGACTTAGACATTGCACTCTATGGCCTGGGCTGAAGGACCTGCGAGTCATGCGACTGTGACATCATTCAGCCTGAAAATACTGGAGGTTTCCACAAAGCCTGCAGACTAAGAGCTGCTTATCGGGGTGGGCGGGGCCCGGGAACAGCACTGTCCAGGAGGCGGGCACCAGGTGACATCACTCAGGAGGCGCTGACTAACTAGGGCTTATTTTTGGAGTAGGGCTTATATTTAAAGCCTACTCCAAGAATCTGTGAAAATCAGGCTAGGGCTTATTTTTGGGGGAGGGCTTATTTTTGGAAAAACACAGTAATTTTTAAACATTTGTGAACTTAGACTAAACAGTGATTTATCCTGGTATATTTATCTATATACCGTAATAAATCCAGCGCATGTTTTTAGAAATTTCCATCTAACTTTAGACTATTTAGAAGTTGACTTAGTTTGTGTTAATAACAGTGCCAACATTTTTGCACATGACATTGCACGTTATCCCATGCCTCATTTCAGCAAAACGAAAGCAGTCATGTGAAGCCTTGCTCCTTGATTAGTCACAGCGCAAAAGTTTAAAAATGGTCTCAAACACGTAGTAAATGTGGCGTAAAGCATGTCCACCAGTATTTTGGTGCAGTTGCTATAGTAAATGTGCCCCATTCTCTTACTGCCAAAGTAGACTTTGACCAACTATAGCAAATCGCAAGTGACTCACATTTTCCTCACCAGAATAAAATGGAGCCGGTAAAATGGAGTAATTTAGCTTTTGCATTTTTCTGGTCCAACCACCACTTCTCGATCAGCTTTGTGATCAGTCAGCGTGCTGCACTTGATTGTGTAATTGTTTGGGAAATGTTTTGATGACTGTTTTGAGATCTGGTTAATGACTGTTTTATAAACTAACATCTCCAGAACAATATACAATTGGGATAATTATTTAGTATATGAACAGATTCGCTGCTTTTGTTTATTTTTATCTTGTAAATATTTTAGGGAAGGACTGAGTGCAGTTTCCTTCAGATTTTGTTTTCCACTTGATGTAATCAGAGAAGTTTAATAGATAAGCAGCACAATATTTTTTCAAAGGATAAGGGGTTTAGTAGTCACAAACATTGATGGCACATTGTTAGAATATAACTGTATATAGCTCACTTCACCCTTAGTTAACTTGAAAGCCATAAGGTAATGACCGACATAGAGGCCCTAACCACCAATTTAATAATCCTCAAAATATAGTCGGTCACTATGCAAAAAAGTGTACAAATCTTCAACTTCTTATACATATGTTGGATTTGAAATTGATATCTTATACAATCCATGTCCATCCAAAGGATTAAAGTCTGCTGACCATATCAGGAAAGACAGGACAAGCTGGAATAAATGACATCTGAGTGACCATGGATACATGCAACCCCCATCACATGTTGTACATTCTGTTTGATGGACAAACAATGGACACTGCCATCTGTTTGAGAAGACAACTTGTTTAAGGGACACTACCATTATCTCCTGGCAGGAAGTCAGCAGTCTGGATGGCTAAACCCCCCACTCTTCAGGGACATGTGAACGATGATTCAACCAGGTCTGTGGTCAACCCAGGCAATGTGACCTGTCCAACAAGGCTGTTGACCTTTGGGACAAGAGTGACACCTACTGGAAGAAGTACACTGTATGAGAATTATGCTGACTGGTTAAAGGAGTTGTATCATTTCATTGAATGGTCTTCAGAATAAGGGGACAAGTGAATACAAGCAACTTTGCAATTGGATGTCATTAGCAAAGCTGTCTTGTTATCACAGGATCCTTTATCTTCTGTTTCTGTTTACACTGATCTGCAGTCCTGGTCGGATCCCTCCCCCTTGTATTTCACTAGCTGAGAGCTCATTTACATCCTGTTCAGCCCCCGGTCGGCTGTATTCAAGGAGCTTGCATTCCTGCCTCTCACTCAAAGTAAGGAACCGGCACATTTTCACTCTGCACAGCCAGAAGAAACAGAATAACACTGCAGGGCTTCTAAAATCAGAAATCAACACAATTGTGCGACTGTGCCTAAACATAGAAGGAGCATTAGAGGCCGAGAGCATTTTACTCTGGAGGAGTTTATACAAGACTGGATTCAATTGTAACATGAATGCAAGCCTTTGGTATGTAAACACCTCTTTCATACTCTGCATAGGGAGAGACACAGTGACATGCGGAGGGGGGGACACGGAGCAGGGGGGATGATGTCATCCCTTGGGTTAAAGAAAACACCCAGCTGGGAGGGAAAAACCCCCTTGAAATTCTGTAACTGAGAGGCTGTGAGAGCACTGAAACAGGCTAACTGATGAAGCGATACATCCCCTTTAAGGGAGTTCTTGGAGGTGTTCCAGGGATGGGCAATGGATGGGCCATGTGTGTGGGCGTGTCTGGTATAAAAGATGCCCCACGACGTTAGCTAGCTCTCTCTTTCCCAGCATCCTACCCGCCTCCCCTTTCCTATCCCCTGTTCCTTAGCTATTCTTCCCTATAATATATATATATATATATATATATATATATATAAATATATATATATATATATATATATATATTTCATCCTTTGTAATAATCCCTTTAAAGATCCAGTTGTTGTTGGTCAGTTATTAAGGCATTTCAAAACCAAGCAGATTCTACAACATATATACTTATTTATTACTCCCAGAACTTAGTATGGAATGTGGTATGCGTTATGGGGGTGCCGAATAACGAGCCGCTACTACATAACTCATACTACGTTCCATGAGGACTTCTTAAAATCGCAAGTATTTTAACAAAAAAATTGTTATGAATGTACGATACTACCAATTTTTGTGGGACTTTTATAATAGGTTCTGGGAGTAATAAATAAAATAAAGTATTTTTGTATAAGAAGTTGAAGATTTGTACACTTTGTTGCATAGTGACAGACTATGTTTTGAGGATTATTGTTAGAATATGTCATTAATGTCAGATAGGTGTAGGTCCCACCTCTGGGACCCACATCGATCTCCAGAATGGGCCCCCTGCTCTGAATGGGACGCAACTGTACTAGGGTGGTCACTTTCCATTAATTTATATGGGATTTCAGAGTACAACAGACAGAGCGGTTGCATTTGACTGTATTTGGGGCGCCCATTGAAATGAATGGAGAGCAACTGTACAAGTGGAGCCACTTTTCCCATTTAGAGCAATGAGATTGGTGGACCATTATGGAGTTAGGGACCCACAGTTATTTGATATTGATAGCATATCCTATCGATATGCCATCAATGTTTGTAACGGCAAAGTCCCTTTAAAAGGGGTTTTCACTACAAAGATTGGTTTTCAACATGAAGGAACAGGTAATTGAAGACTTTTTTTTTTAAATACATTGGTCTATTGATTTTACTTTAGACATGAATAAGGAGGGTTGTATGTGTTTATTGCAACAGGTTTCTAGGGTTACCTGACAAAAAATGAGCAAAAGTGATGCCCCAAGGATGGAACTCACTCACTCACTTTGAGAAAAACCAAATTTTCCTAACAAGTAGCTTCTGTTTACAAAAAGAAATTTTTTCACCTCAGAGCACATCAGCTTTGAAGTTTAAAATCTCAACAAGCGTTTGTAATGTCTCAGTTAGTTACAGAGAAGCTAAATATGCTAATCACTGCTATAGAACCGCCCATGGCCTGAGGAGACAGAGTGAGTGCAAAACTGCTTGTGACTCACTGAAAAAGCATGGTGAGAGAACCCCATTAAATTCCATTTACTGCAACCAAAATAAGTACACATGCCCTGCTGTACTGTATGTACAGACTCATCAGAAAAAGTGTGTATTCCTAATATGATTGCCCCAGGGAAGTCTAAATAAAAATACAATTTATAAAAAATGGAAAAATACATTTGGACAGATTTAAAGGCATTTTCTTAAGCAAATTATATATTTTTCTTTTTCATTGTTTTTAGTGACCTTATTTTATGCCAGATGTTACTTTAAAATCTTTGTCAAAACATAGAATGCACTACATACAATAACAGGGGAATTTTTTATACCATGTAAGCTAGTTTTCTAGTGTGCAAGCCTTTTTTGCATAAAAGTTTGTGAATTTTTGCTACTTTTGAACCTAAAAAAAAAATACAAAAAGACTGTGCTTTGTAGAAGGAGCATAGCATCCATCACCCGATAGATTTACTATAAGGTTATGGTAACACAACGGATATGAACGTTGATTCTGATCCTCAGAATCAGCACCAAATTCGACTGCAAACCGCCTTACGTTGTTTCTTATGGAAAATCATTGTCATTGTTCACACAACGCTGATTTTCCTCAGCACTGGACATAAGTTGGATTCCGCACAGAATCCTCAACTTACATTATAGTATATAGGAGGCTGAAAACCTGCTTCTGAAAATCAGTGTCAAAAGTTTGTATGAAATTTGGGTTGAGGCGGGGTTCCCAAGGAGGATTCAACGCTGAAATGTTCAGAGCTTCCATCACATATGGCATCAAAAATGAAGGTAAGAAATAGCATAGCATGCTGCAATATTTTTTATGTTAAAACGACAGATAACATGACCGAAATTCAATGGGAAACCCCCTTTTAAAGATTCCCCCCAGAAAACAGGTTTTGGTTCCCCCTCTGGGGCAGAGGTTCCTAGCCTTACAGGGCACCGCATAATTTTTACTATGAGTTTTTTTTGGGCTGCATGGCTTCTACAGGTAAAAAATAGGTAAACTTGTTTCTCCTGTATAACCTTCATAACCAAAAACCACATCAAAAGCGTATATAAAAATGCACACAATTTTGCCATACGACAAAAATATGTAACTTCAAAAAAGTGAAAGCTTTAAAGTAAATGCATAATATGCAAACCGTTGCATTGTTTGAGTTTCTTCACTTGGAAGCACATGTGGTATAATTTCATACCACGGAGAAATCTGCCGCAAAATCCCAACTTGCATGAAGATTTTAATTTTTTTTGCAGTGAAATTTAACTTTTACATTTTAAAGGGGTTGTTCCTACAAGGATTGTTTTTTTGTTAAAGACTTGCAAAAATAACCACTTTGCAAAGTCCAATAACAGTGTCCTACCTTTTCCAGATATCCCCTCTTGTATGGGTTCAACAGCCCTAGGTCGCTATAGCTACAGGGCCTTTTGATCTCCCCTGAAGCTCCACACTGTTTATAGCAAAAAAACCTGGGTTCTACGCAGTCTAGTGGAAGCCAGTAAACAAGACCCTCAATTCAAAGTGAAACCAAAAAACCAGGACTGAGGTCAGATGAATCAGTGTAATGAGACAACCCCTTTAAGTAAATCCAGGGCTGGGACAAGGGATCTTGGTGCCGTAGGCAATTAGGGCAAATGGCCACCACTGAAAATGTTGGAAATGTTTTTTTTTGCCATTTACCTTGCAAGATATATTTTAATAGACCGGATATTTACAAGCGTGTTTAATTTTACTATTTTTATTTTATTTTTTTACTGGTAAAATGGAAAAAGAGGGTGTTTAGAACTTTTATAGTTTTTAAACGTTTAAAATTTTTTAAATTGTAATTTTAGTCCCTCTAGGCACTTGACCACTAGGGAGACACAATTAATTTTATGCTATTCTGCAATAGTAATGAATTGCAGAATACTGAGCTATTATAGCTCAACAACTACACCTAGTAGCCTCTAGTAGGGTGTAGAAGGGGCTTAAGATGGCAGGCCTGGGGGCCCTCATTAGGCTTATGGCTGCCGTAATTGCTGGTTGGCATCCCCCCTTCCAGATTGCGTCATATGAGAGACTATCGGGAGTTGCTAAGGGACACCCACAGTCTGCATAACAACCTAGATGTCACTGTGGCTTTGATCCCAGTATCTTGGTAGATAAACTGCCAGGACTGGGATTATCTGTGGTCCAAGCTGCTTAAGGTAGGTGCCATCTGTAACTACCCTGTTTCCCCGAAAATAAGACAGTCTTATATTAATTTTTGCTCCTAAAGATGAGCTAAGATTTCTTTTTAGGGGATGTCTTATTTTTCCATGAACAAGAATTCACATTTATAGTTGAACAAAAAATCAACATGTATTAATATACTGTAGTGATTTCATCACAAACATCAGCAGAAGCAGCCAAACTCTGAATTGCATCCAAAAAAATGCACTAGATGTTATTTTCGGGGGATGTCTTATTTTCGGGGAAACAGGGTAACAGTTTATGGAGTAGGTTCTGCTCAAGATGTTGTCCTGGCCGTGTGTAAATCCACCCTTAAAAGAGCAGGAAACATCCTCTGTGATAAGTATGCTACATAGTCCTATATTAATCTACTTCCATCTCATCATAAAAATCACAAGTCATACCAAATGTGAATTCAGCTTTGCTGCATCTGTGCAAGCATTTATTATGATGCAAGCAAATTGCTCAGTTTTTTCCTTTTTATGATACCAATAGGTTAATTTAGTCCATTGAGAATATTCGAACAAAACACACCTGCTTAGTCTTTTCCCAGTGTGAATCCAAGGAAATTCTTCTTCTTGGAAGCTACAGCACTGCAAGGAACACAAATGGAAAGTTCTCATTTAAGTATGTCCTTAGAGAACAGTGAGATTCAAGCTACAGGAACTAGAAGAACAACAATATTGTTAATGCTGGGACTGGATTAACTGTGATCTGTCAATTCTCAGATCATAAACCACATGGTGACGATTGAACATGCTAAGTATACAATGCTTCCATCTGACAACTAAGTGCAATGGTGGAGGAATCACATAGGCTTTATGCACACAACAGAAGGTGCATGTAGGTCACATAATACACTTCTCACTGAAAATACATAACTATGGACAGAGGTGTAAACAGATGCAGTACCAGGAGGTCCCCAAAACCATACTTGAGATGGCTATGTGATGTTCCAGTGGGCACTGCGGCCAAAGACACAATAGAAATTGCTGGAGGATGAAATACAGCAGCAAAGAAGAAGGGAAATTTGAGCGTCGGCCATGTTCTGGCATCAGTACATAAATAAAGGGAGCAGCTGGAGAGCAACATGCCCCAGTATTGTTTGCCACCAGCATGTGTCATTCTAGAAGTGGGACATATTTTTGTCATGGCACCCTAATTTGTCAACATTAGCAAAGGTTTGGGGGCTTATGACATGCATTAGGTTCAATGGTTGTATATTGCCATTATAGATCAAAGGGTCTGTTGCCATTTTCCACAATTAACAGAAGCCTAGTATAGACTATTTCACTTAGGAAAAAGCGCAATTTGACTAATAGCACAAAAAACAGCTTATAATAAAAAAAAGTGTTTTATTCAAATAAAAGAACGACGCGTTTTGTGCTTCAGTACTTCATCAGGTTTCTGTTAACCATGGAAAACGGCAACAGGCCCTTTGATATTCATTGTTACCAGCCCTCGTGTGTTTGAGAGGTCAGGGCGTTGGAGAAGCAGCAGCCGCTGAGGAATTTTGGATTAGTGACAGATTGCAGTCCTAAGAGCAAACGTGTAAGAGAGTTGTGCCGTCTTATGCACAACCAGAATAGGTGAGTAAAAGGACAAACAATTCCCTGGGATTTGATTAAGATAATAGTGTTACACCAGAAAGCACTCATCTTTTCTTGTGTTTTATATTGCCATTATAGTTATACTCTCCCAGTTTTTTCTACAGGACACAAAAGGGATAGGTTTGTGCAAATTCCTCCTTAAAATAGGTGTTCAAGGGCATTTCAGAGGCATTCCCTGGGTGAGGTTAAAATTTCCTGGATGAGTGCTCCAAAAGGTTGGCAAGTATGATATAAGTTCAATGTTAGCATAGCTAAGGCGAAATTTGCCGTAAAATCCCCAACTGGTGTTATAGGCAAATAGGCAGAGAGCTACCACTGTTACTAGCGGGCCACGCTTGCGCACGACTCGCTATACTGGTTTATGGGAACGCTAAGTGTAGCCGAACACTATTCTTACTTGGAACTCCCATAGAACAGAATGGAGAGTCATGCGCAAGCCCGTTCCTGAGATAGGTGGGGGTCGCAGAGTTGGGACACGCACCCTTCAGACTTGGGAGGCTAGGTTGTTTCGATTACAGTGTATTTGCAATGCTTAATAATGAGGCACATCTCTTAGGTTTTATAACAGATCAATCAGAATATGTGGAGGCTGAGAGTATACTTATGCAATGTCACAATTTAGTCTGCTCTCATCACTTAGGGTGTGTTCATATCTTGTATGTCTTGTCTATATACTGTGAAAAAAAGATTCCACAATGTACAAATGTAGCAAAACTAAACTTGTCAGGTAACACACTATGTCACAGCACAGAATAATATCTTAACTTTTTCAATGGCTTTTGTTTGGAGATAAAAGCAGATAATACACAAAAAAAATATTCCGCCTAAAACTTAACTTTTAATTAACTTAGTTAAAAAGATAAGGACTCACCAAAGTAGATCAATATTTCAGTATTTCAAGGGTTCAGCAAAGCATCAAGAGCCCCAATAGGTAGTTGGTGCTGTAGGGAAAAATTATAATGGAGTATAGACCCTATATAGTCCCTAACCAACACCTACCCTGGCCCTTAGCGGGATTTGCGCCCCAAAAAGGGCGGTCCCACAATATTAACCTAAAAAATCCCCACACTAAGCCCTATTCTAGAAGGAAAAAAAATATAAAAGCAGATAACACAAAAAGCCACGATATTATGGTCAAGCTAATTTCTGCTACATCGCTATACTGCAGGGGAGATGTAGAAAACAGTACTACAGATATAGGACAATGTTTGAGGACTATGTTTGCTCTATTTTAGGACTGTAGACATTTCATGTGTCGGACTCAAAAGCATGGTAATAAAAACTACAGCTACAAATCCCACGAAAAAACAAGCCCCCCTACATCGTTTCTAGTGACCTGTCAAGACTTTCTTTGATGGGAAGTATATTTTCCAATTTCTCACATATAGGGATATGTTTCAAATACATAAATGCTCCATACATTAAAAAAAGGGAAAAAATCCTCTATTATATGTGCGAGAGATACTTGCTGGTTTGAATTTAACTAAACTAAAGTTTTTTCGGGTCATCAGTTACAAAGAAACGGCCAATAATTGGGAGGTCATGCAAATTAATTGGGGATGATATGTGTGATACAATGAGGGTAGTTAATTGGGCTAAGTAGTGTAAAATAAGCGTCCGGGACTTTAATTATGGTTCTTTACTTTACTTCTATCAAATTCACTCATCGTTTGTTTCTTGTCATATTGAATCTGTTCCATACTGGGTTATAAATTACCTGGTGGGGTAATGAACAGCTAGGATTGCAGCAGTGAAAATAATCATACTATTGCTAGATCTAGTGGGATTTCTTGGCCCACTGGAGTATCTCTGGGGAGTGCTAATCAGCATAGTGCATAATGAATGGCAGCGTATAGGATGTTCTTAGATGTACGAAGCAAGAAACAAACACTTATATTCATCACGGTACAAATGTGTGAATTAACCAGCTCTATGTTAACTAAGTTTTGATTCCAACCCTCTGAAGCGAAATTGGAAGAGTGTGAGTGACAGGACTGTGCACCTTGTTAAGGATTAGGCAGCAAGGGGTCACCTTTGGGGGGGGTGGGCGCTCTTAAATTGAATTCCACAAAGCGGGACTTAGCAACTGACCTAGCCATTTTTTTTTCCGGATAAAAAAAAGGAACAAGCAACATAAAAGCCGCTGCCTCTTCGGCTTTAACTACAAACTTCTGACATAATGCAGGCCTAATGTCCTCCCACCTTTTAAAACAGCCTAGAAGCAAAAATCAGAGCGACCTACTCTATTTTCCCAGTTTAGACAAAAAGGGGCCATTAAAACCAGCCCCCTTTACAACGACCCATCAACCAATTTTCCCCACAACTGACCCCTCACAATCCCCCCCCCAAACCGACCCTACCACACCTGGCCCCCTCAAAACTGACCCCATCACACCTGACCCCCTCACAACTGACCCCATTACATGTATCCCCATCAAAACTGACCCCATCACATGTATCCCCCTCAAAATTGATCCTATCCCATCTGGGCCCTTCACTAGTTATTAGGCAGGACTAAGACAATCAAGATGGAGTTGGGGGGGGGGCACCTTCTCACCCCGCCAGTTACCAACCTAGGCTGGGGTTTACACATCTTATTAATGGGGTTTCTTAAAAGAAGATACCCCAATAGATACATAGCCGCAAAAGTCCCATAGACATCAAAGAACAACTAACAATGGGGGTGGTTGGGGCAGTGATGGCTTTTTAAGATAACACCATCTTTTTGGTTTTCCGGGCTATTACCACAGAAATCAGAAGAAAAGTATTTTCTTTTCTTAAATGCCGTTACTTAACTTGTGCTGTAGCGTTTCAGGGTAAAACTCCCTTTGGCGGGCCCGGCCAATACAGGGGGAATCGCCTTTTTTGCGGACATAGGCTTTGTATGTGAACATACCCTTAACCAAAACCCAGTGCAGAAAGAAAACTCTCTGCAAACATACTCTCTTGTTACCTTAGATAGCAAAAAGCCATAAATCTCAAGGAAACGGAATACAGCCACAACTTCTGAACACGATCTGTCACACCCTATATAATATTATGGCGAAAGTTGCTGGGCAGCCCACCTAAACAGATTGAAAATAATTTTGCCATGTTTCATCAGTTGCCATAAATTCAACTTATGTAGTATGATTTATCGGTAGTGCTCAGTGCTTCAATATGGCATACATGGATATCTGGATCAAATCATACCAGAAGTGCGGCTGGGGTCCGAGGGCCCCCCAGGGGGTTCATTCACATCCTACAAGTTTTTTACAGACGCACATGCTCTTCCACTCAGCATGATGCTTTTTGCCTCTATTTTGTCTGTCGTTCCCCCTAAACAGCAGCTCCAGGCCAGCCATGCCCAGTGGACCAGTATTCTTAGGGCCCACCCGGGGTTTCCTATAGTACTTATAGGCCAGTCCTAGCCTGGATATCAATGTCTACCTCACATGAAACCACCTACCTACTGTACCATGTAGCACACTT
This sequence comes from Phyllomedusa bahiana, assembly GCA_025379985.1. Taxonomy (NCBI): domain Eukaryota; kingdom Metazoa; phylum Chordata; class Amphibia; order Anura; family Hylidae; genus Phyllomedusa; species Phyllomedusa bahiana. Next base: position 122,502 of record JAODAL010001269.1, on the reverse strand, counting down.
TTCACAACCCTTTTTAGTGATCAGGTTATGCAATTACTCTCCTTGGCACAGATATTTCCTTTTCAGCAAAGTTGAAATACACATTGAAATCACATTGTGTCTGTACGCAGATACAATTGGTCTTCCAGAGTAGCAGCCATTATTTACAGTGGCTTTCTGCTGGGATCTATTTAGGCAAGCTCCCAAATGGAAGACCTCTATGTAGTAACTGCATAAGCTAGGTACGGGGGGAAAAACAAACTCAAAACACAGTAACCAAAAAAAATTTGGGACAAATCTAGGCCAACCTTAAATTTTTTATTGAAAAAAATTCTAAAAATTTGAAAAGGGTTTTTCCCTTCTCATCAGATATAAAGATTAACCTTTTTAATAGGAAACTGCTGCTCATCCCCTTCTGTGTTGCTGTGGCATGACAGAAGCCTTTCTTTTCTCTCCTACTGTATTACGTTCTGGTACACTCTTAGGGCCAGAGAAACAATCCAGTACCCACTTTATTTGTAGTTACCGCAGTCAGTTAGCTCACTGTGTCCTGTGGTTTTTACAGTGCTTCATATCTGCCGCATGGCGCAATCCCTCCATTTGGAGTACCCTGCTGCCTGCAGAGAGCGGCTGAAAGGAAACTGGAAGCATAAATGTTGAGGCTCCAATCCTCATTTCTTCCTGTGACCCTGTTATTTTTGCAGTCATCCCGCTGGGGACCAAACCTAGTTGACGCCCTGCTTTTTAGGGCTTCTAAAAAAATTTTTCCAAAAAGACAATCTATTTTTTAAAAAACACCCGGGGTAAAAACACTCTCTATACTGTCAAAATACAGGATTGCTTTCTGTTGTGTTCTTTAAAGGGAAATCAGAAAATGACCTATTGTTTAAATCATATTTGTTGTATGTTAAACATATTTCTTTAAGAATATTTTGGGGATTTTCTTTTCATACCCCTTTTTTTTTTAAAAACCCCCGTCCTGCATTTTCATCTCCCAATAACTTTATAATAGCGACACTGTAAGATCACTTTTTAAAGTCCTCCTCATTTCTCATAGATCACAGGACTACAATAAAATGTGACATCAATGTATAGATTATATAGGATCCACCATTCACAATAGGTGATAGTCACCTCCTTTCCTCCCTACACTGTGACTTCTTTACAGGTTACAATGCATACCTAGAAAACGCTCTCGTAGAAGTCAATGAAATAAAATTTTTTCTAGAATCATTTAAACAACGTTAAATGGGAGGATTGCGGCGTGCCTCCCCCCTCCAGGTAGAAGTCAATGAGTCAACTCCTGTTCATAGTCTCCTATGTCCATTGTCAGACTAGGACCCACCAGTGGAGCTGACTTTGGGAGCCCAACAGTAGAGCTGATTTTGAGGAAGCACCCTACAGCTACTCTACATGGCTATACATGCCTCTTATACTTTGCCTCATTCTTTTTGCCTCTTTTTCACTTCCTTTCTGCCTCTCCCAAGGATTCATATGCAGTTGTAAAGGTTTCCTCTGTGGGCCAGTTCGCGCTTGCCTATGTCCATGTAGCTGCTGTGAAACATCTCTCTTAATGCTGTTAAAGGGAATCTATTGCCAACATTTTTTTTTTTTACTAATTAAACAGATACTGATATATTTTTTTTCTTTTTTAATTTTTTTAAATTTTTCCGTTTTACATTTTTTTTTCTTTTTTCTTCTGGGATTCTGGGGAAACCACTTCCCTGAGTTTTTTTTTAAACGGCATAAAGAGATCCCTTTACGCAGCTCATTTTTTATGGGACCTGTGAACGGGAGCAACCCATTGAACTAAAACATGCTTTTTGACCTGAAAAAAATCACAGTCAGAGGGGGGGAAAGTAGGTTCTATCTCTTATGAATGGTGGACCGTGTTATCTAACACATTGGTCCCTTTTTGCGTAATCCTCCTTGCTAAAAGAGAGACGCCGAACATTTTTTCTAACTAAAACAAAGTCAGACTATAACTCCCCTAGGGCCAAATGCCCTGCAGGGTTCTAAAAAATATTAAAAATGAAAAAAAAATAAAAAAAATTAACCCAAAAATCTTTAAACATGTGGTTACATATTCCCTTTAAAAGAAGCACAGGCTTTTTTAAAAAAGATCGCATAACCAACATCAAAAAGGGTTTAAATGCTCCTTAAATCGCCAAAAGGGAAAAAAAAAATAGCCTTCCGGGGGCACCCTACTTAAATAGATACAGAAAGGCCTTCGACTCGGTGATGGGGAGGGTTAAAAATTGGTTCGGAAAAAATAATTTAAAAGGCCCCTTTAAACCTTTTTTATCAGTACTTTATGAAAACCTCGGGGGGGGTGTGCTTTCCAGGATTCGTCCCCAAAGTTTTACTCTTTCAGCGGGGGACAACAGGGATGCCCGCTCTCGCCGCTCCCTTCAATCTGGCAGTGGGCCATTTCCCCTTCATGCTCTCTAAACCCATTTTTGAGGGCATTCTAGGGGGGGGAAAGAACTAAAACTCCTATGTTTGCTGAGACGCATTTTATATGGGAATCCCTTCAAAGATATGGAAAATTTGCTGCAGAACTTTGAGTCTTCTCACAAATTCAGGGTTTAAAAAATGAATCAAAGTCGAATTATTTATATAGAAAAAAACCAAACTGAATAGGTGGAAAAACCTTTTAAATGGGACCGAAGCTAAAGAGTTCATCAGATATTAGGGGTAAAAAAGGGCGCACACTGGGAACCATTTTTTCGTTGAAATTTTCCCTCCACAAATTCAGAGGTAAAAAAGGACTTTTAAAGATGGGCCCGGGTTTCCCTTTTTCACTTCTTCAGACCATTTGGGCCGTATGATAGATTTCCCAAAACTGCTCACCCCCCTTACAGACTATCCCTCTTCTTTAAACACAAAGATGAAAAAAACTTAAACACCTCTTAAAATTCATTTGTCCTCTTAAAAACTAGGGTACCCTTCATAAGATACAACCCCTTTCCCAAAAACCCAAGGGTGAATAAACTTCCCAGAGTTCGCGCTTACAATTTGGCCTGTTTGGCCATTGCTAACTGGGTTCGGGGGCACAATGTTTTAAACAAACACACTTTTTGAGGGTTCATTTCACACCCCTGGGCCTGGGCCTGCTTCACACCAAGCTTGCCATATCCCTCTTACAACAGGGGAATTTATTATTAAAGACACCCTAGCTTTAGAATAGATCAAAAAATTTTGGGGCCCCCTGGTCCATAACAAAATTAATGCCACTACTGGGGCATCCTGAGTTTCCCCCGGGTCTTAAAAACAAAATTTTTAAATTTGGAACCAAAAAACCTTAAGCCACATATATACGACCCGAAGTTAGGAAGGATCTCAAAATTTTAAAGGGTTTTTTAAGCATACATATTTCCACAATCACATTTCTTGTCCTATGGCCAAGTGCAGGATTCCTGCATCTAAGTGAGTGACCAAAAGGTAGTCCTCAACGACTCAATTTTAAAATAGTTTTATTCAACCCCAATTTTAAAAATACTCTCTCATACTTTTAAAAGTCTTTAAAAAAAACCCCTATACAACCAAGGGAAAAAACTCTTTAACATTGGGGGGAAGGAGTTTTTTTGAAACCCCGAGAAAACAAAAAATGGAAAGGAGGATCAAAATTAACAAAATCATAATTTGTTTGGGAAAAAAACTTATTTTTAGGGGGGCATCCCCAAAGCAGGGGACGTTTCAAAAAACCTTTTCCCACCGAGAACACCGGGAAATTGATACCTCCCTAATTGGGGATTCCAAGACGCATGGTGCATGGAATTGGGACGGCGTGGTACAGACTTGGAAGAATCTATTGCTTCCTCAGAAAAAGGGGGAGTCTGCCTGGACCTCAAACCAGAAGTGGTGTTGTTTCACGACTTACCACCGCTGGGAGCAAGCACTCACTTTGTACATTACTTCTGCTGGGAGCAAAAAGGTGTATCTTGAAAAAATGGATTGCAGACATACTTCCCATTAGATATGTGTAATTTACCATATCAAGAAATACATTTTTTGGAAATTCAAAAAACAGAGCGCTGAAAGAATCACAATCTGACAGATTCTTTGCACTTTGGGGCAACCGTTCATTGTCAGGGTTCATGTCAGATAGGAGATCGCTCCGTCTTGTATCTCCATTCAGGTATTCCGTTGGTACCTGAAAGCTGATCTTTCGGAACCTTGGGAAAGACTTAGACTTCCATAACAGACCCTGGGGTAGATGAAGGGGGGGGTTCAGACATCACTACCCAACTCACCCCATTTACGAAATCTCTCCAACAAAAAAAAAAAAATCCCCCTTCACCTGATCACAATGATCACTTACTTTCTTACCTACCAATTCCAAAATGCACTATGCATCTAGATACCAACGTTAGAAATCCCAAAGAAAAGTTACCGGACCTGGGGCGGTACCTCTCTCTTCTGTTGGCACGGAGTTACAGTTTTAGACGTTGTATGTGTTAACAATTTTTTCTTTATAATCTATCCTTTTTCGCTCGATATTAATTGACGGACTAGTCGACAACTAACGGACATGGATAGATTTTTGTTAGTATTTGGAATGGACAATCTTGTAAAATAGAATCCAATCACAAGATTAGGACATTATGTAAAGGGGCGCTCCAGGTCCGTACCCAGACCCCTACCTTGATTAAAAATCCATGGCAAAATTTAAACCCACTTCGAAGGGGGATTATGTGGGGTTTGGGTGCGGGTCGGGAGGGTCACCTAGAAAGGGAAAAAAAACAAAAACAAAACACCGTTTGAGATATATGTGAGACTCGATATGAGAAAGTTTGCCCAAATTATAAGAAACAAAATTTTTGCTCATATTCTGTCCTGCTATTTCCGGGGTAACAAAATGTTCATGTATACAATTCAATTTCTTGTTGCAGATTGTTCAGTCTATATTATATTCGGAAAATCAATAAAAAGTTTAAAAAAAAAAAAAAAAAAAAAAGCCCAGGCAACATGGCTTGCCCTATAATCTGATACAGAAAACAAAATTAAAAAATTATACAATCAGAAAAATAAAAACAGCTAATAGTAAAGCATATATCATTATTTGGTTCTAATTAGTTAAAAAAAAAATTTGTGATACATTTCCTTTCAATCCTTGTTTTATACACCGCTTGGTCAAATCTACAGTTGGCATCACACAGTCTATAATTTAGGCCTAAACTGTTAATACGACCTCATACGAGTGTCAAAATGGAAAGGTCTGGTAATTTGTCACATCACTACCAGTTTTTCTACAATCATTGAGCTGTAAGGTTATGTGATCTATCCTGTAACATTTGTATGTATGACTCATAGTATAATTCCATTCAAAGTCTTTATTTTTTACCCAAGAGCTAAACCTTGACAAGGGGTCCATTAGCTCAGTACAAGTGAACAAGTCATTTCAAATCAATCCAAAGGATGCCTTCAAGGTGGACATCTCCTTTCATTTGTTTTTCTATAGTCCCTTTAAGCAGTTGGAAATGAATCGGGCAGATACCTAGCAACAATTATACATCAATTTTTGTTTCTATAATTTTTTTTCTTTCAAGAGCATCACAACATGTACCTAAATTAGAGTAATCTGAGCCGCAGAAGGACGATTTGCCCACAATAAAGATCCATAGCAAAAATGTAGGCTTCTTTCCATGACAACACAAGCAAATATTCAAGGTTTTTTTCAAGAACCTTGCAAGAGAAAAACAAAACATGTCACAAATAATGTCAAAACAATGTTCCACTACTTTAATTTTTTGTTGTTATTCTTTGTCGTTTTTGACCCTGATGCCATTTTCTGACTCAGTTTTATATGACCTTAAATTCCATGAACTAAATGTTTTCTCTGTGCTGCCTCTCAGCCAGGCAGGAGAAGCAGCCAAGGCACTTCAAATTGCTCTAGTTGCTACGCCATCCATAGTAATTTCCATGCCTTCGTCAAGTGCTGCGTGTCCAATATGATTGCACTTCACTGCATGCCACAAAAGATATTCCAGGAAAACGACAACCAAAATTGTTGTCTCTGTAGGCAAGAAAGAAAAAAAGTTATAACAGTCTGAAATGTCTTCAATTTTCCTATTTTTTCTAAATAGTTCAAAAATGTTTATGGAAAATCTGGATGTGATGAATAACCATTTTGTTATGTGCAAAGTGATGTCTGTTTAGGGAATGGGGACCAGAAGATAGGATTGGGGATCCAAAACTATAAATTTGGGGCGGCTTGTGAGAGCGCTATTAAAAGAGGCGCTTAACTTATATAAAAGTGGAAAATAAAAGAATTTATTCGTGAAGCATAACGCGTTTCGCAGAGCACAGTCCGCTTCCTCAGATGCTCATGTCTTTTACAAAGAAAGAGTAATATTTAAATACATTTGTTTCAAAACGAGGCTTAATTGGTAAACATTAGTGTTTCATTCATAAAAAAGTTACAACAATGTTATCAATGAATACTGTAGAGGTTATAAACAGAAAAGTATGGTAGTACTACACCTAACTATTTTCATTCATAAAATGTTTAAGATTTAACAAAACAAACTTGATGTAACGGATGAGCGGGAAAGCGGTAGTGGACCCACGGACCACTGCCGGGCTTGCTCCGAGGGGACGAAACCCAAGTGGCCATTGGAAAGGGAATCTTCAACAGAGCCTTTGATGGTAAGGTTGACGGACCCCCACAGCCACCAGGCGCCATCCCAGAGCAGTCCCCCAGCAGTGGCAGCTGACCAGACGGGCCAGAAATCCCCAATGCTAGGCACCAACAGGTAAGGGACAGAAAACAAGCAGACTAGAAGTAAATATGTGCAGGACAAACAAAGACAGGAAAAAAACAGATGCCAAACGGGAGGATAAGCAAAAGGTAAAGGGAACAATAAATAGACAGACTGCAGACACCAAGAACATAAGCAGAGACGTAAGCTAAACTCAGGCAAAAAACCAAGGCATGACCAGGGCAGGAAACACGGCAGAGAACAAGGCAAGGAACCACAATGACACAGACAGAGACACAAAGAGACCACATGGCACCACCGGACTGCTAACAAACCAGATCAGCAAACACAGCACCAGACTACACCAAGAGACAACAACAAAAACAACAACATGCCACACCCAGGATCAGGCCGGGAGTGTGAGGAGAAGCAGGCTTATAAACCCACAGGTGGAAGGGGATTGGCAGGGGAAGCCCCAACCCCGCTGCACACTGGGGGAATAAAGGAAGGGAAGATGTGGCCGCCCCCTCTATAGAGACAGGGAATCGGGGCAGCAGCCAAGATGGAGGAGCAGCAACCCACAGGTGAGTAAACAGAGGCTACAGGAGCGCTCACAGCGGCACTGCACCAGGAAACAGATCTGCGATGGAACAGGGGGTACGAACTGCGGTTCGCAGCAGAGGCCGCAGCCTAAGGACAGGAACGTGGCACGGACCGTGACAGTACCCCCTCCTTAAGCCCCCCCTCCCCTCCTCCAACCACAAAAGGGAAATTCCCCCTTTAGGTCCGGGGGACCGAAACAATCCGGGCAACCCCAAAAACCAACTAAAAGGCTGCACAGCCAGTACGGGAATACCTGGAAATGGAGGTCCACAGGAGGAACAAATGGGGCACTAGGCAAAATGGGAGGGGGAACCCCGGGCGGGCAGTAAGTCCTCAAGAAGGCTCAGGGGGAGACCGTAGCCACGGGACTCAGAAGGGCTCAGGGCGAGACCGTAAGCCACGGGGGCTCAAAGGCTCAGGGCGAGACCGTAAGCCACGGGACCCCAAGAGGCTCAGGGCGAGACCTTAAGCCACCGGGAACTCAGAAGGCTCAGGGCGAGACCGTAAGCCACGGGGACTCCGAAGGCTCAGGGCGAGACCGTAAGCCACGGGGACTCAGAAGGCTCAGGGCGTGACCGTAAGCCACGTTGACTCCGAAGGCCCCGGGCGAGACCGTAAGCCACGGGGGCTCAGAAGGCTCAGGGCGAGACCGTAAGCCACGGGGACCAGAAGGCTCAGGGCGAGACCGTAAGCCACGGGGACTCAGAAGGCTCAAAGGGCGAGACCGTAAGCCACGGGGGACTCAGAAGGCTAGGGCGAGACCGTAAACCACGGGGGCTCAGAAGGCTCGGGAGTGGCCAGCAGCTCCCAAAAAACACCAAAAGACCTGCCAAAAAGAAAAAACACTCCCACACACATAGAGACAGCCAGAAACAAGACCTGCACATGGACCAAAAAACAGAGGCAAAATGTCAGCGGAGTCCATGGCCTGATCCTACTGTAAACGGTGAGCGGGTAAAGCGGGTAGTGGACCCACTGGACCAAAGCCGGGCTTGCTCCGAGGGGGGCGTAAACCAAGTGGCCATCGGGCATAGGTATCTTCACAAGCCTTTGGTGGTAAGGTTTACTGACCCCAACAGCCACCAGGCGCCATCCCAGAGCAGTCCCCACAGTGGCAGCTGACCAGACGGCCAAAATGCCAATGCTAGGCACCAACAGGGTAAGGGGCAGAGACAAAGCAACTAGAAGTAAATATTTGCAGTACAAACAAAGACAGGACAAAACAGATGCCAAACAGAGGGTAAGCAAAAGGTAAAGGGAACAATAAATAGACAACTGCAGACACCAAGAACATAAGCAGAGACGTAAGCTAAACTCAGCAAGAAACCAAGGGTTTACCAGGGCAGGAACACGGGCAGAGAACAAGGCAAGAAAACTCACAAAGACACAGACAGAGACACAAAGAGACCACATGGGCACACCGGACTGCTAACAAACCAGATCAGAAACACAGCAACAGACTACACCAAGAGACAACAACAACAACATGACACAACAAGGATCAGCCGGGAGTGTGAGGAGAAGCAGCTTATAAAAACCCCCAGTGTGGAAGGGGATTGGCAGGGGAAGCCCAACCCCGCTGCACACTGTGGAATAAAGGAAGGGAAGATGTGGCCGCCGCCCTCTATAGAGACAGGGAATCAGGGCAGCAGCCAAGATGGAGGAGCAGCAATCACAGGTGAGTAAACAGAGGCTACAGGAGCGCTCACAGCGGCACTGCACCAGGACACAGATCTGCGATAGGAACATAGGTACGACTGCGGTTCGCAGCAGAGGCCGCAGCGTAAGGACAGGGAAATGGCAACGGACCGTGACACTTGAAATAAAAAATAATTTGATGTAAAAGTTTACCCGATTTGCCTATAGGGGGAAAATTATACATAAAATATATATAATTTTATTAATATTATAATAATAACAATTAGATTTAAAAACTAAATTTATTAAAAAACGAAGAATGTCAAAAATGTAATGAAAACCCTGTCTGTTAGGGTATGTTCACACGGCGTGTTTTACTCCGTGTAACATACACTTTTAGCTGTGGGTTTGGATCCATCTGTGGGACCCCAAACACGTATCTAATGTGATTTTACATTGCTTTTAATATGAAGCACGCATCGGCGTTCACACAAGTGGTCTCATTGCGTCTTTCGGTTCCGTCTTTCAGATCCGTTCCAAGAATTGACATGTCAATTCTTGGTCCGAAAGACGCAGCAGGAGCCCTATCTAAAATGATAGGGTGCGATCCTGCTGCATCCAACACGCATCCAAACACGCAGCTGCATGTTGGATACGTGTTGGATCCGTTTAGGATCTAATCGACGCAGCGTTTTGGGATGCGATTTTCGGATCCAACACGGATCCAAAAACGTATCCCAAAACGGCATGTGAACGGCCCCTTATTCTCATTTTTCTTGTTTAAGATATTTAGTTTGTAGAAACTTCATGACATTAAAGGGGAAGTCTCACAACAGACAGTGATGGTGTATCAATGGAACAAAGTAGCAGCTGTGCCACTTTGTGGTATGATGGTACTGTCTGATTTTCTCTCTCAGGCTGCATGGTCAGACATTGACAACAATGAGTCGTCCATGCAGCCTCCAGAAAAAGCTGACAAGAGCAGACAGGAGGCTAAGTGGCTGGTAAGGGTCACATCAATCAGACCCCTACCAATTAGACATTAATAACATATCCTACTTATATGCCATGAATACCTGTCATTGGTTTACCCCTTTTAAGAGGTCTTTTCGGCAAAAGTATTCAATGGGTTGTTCAGGGGGAAAAAAATTTGAAATAGTCTCTGCCATGGTTACATACTTTTGAAATCTACTTTTATGAAATTTTCTGTGGGCTTCTTGCAGTGCTACTTGTAGTTGTTCGATAATAGGAATCTTAGTATTTCTGTATGTCTGGACAAACAAGTCTGTGTTGAGTCCAGAAGATCCGGTGACCAAAATGGTTTGGCTTTTTTCAAGGTAGCCTTTGTGCCATACCCCTGTGGTGTCATGGCGGCCGCGGGCGCCGCTGCCCCTGCAGCCGTTCCCCTGCCTGCTAGGGCTTCGGCGCGGGCATCGCGGTCACCCGCGGCCACCCTCGTCCCCACGCCGGCTCTCTTACCTGGCCGCGGTCTGGTGCACGCCGCTCCTGTCCGTCCCGGCCGTCTTGCGCATGCCCGCCCCCTAGCGCGTGCGCGCGACGGCTGGTCTAGATTTAAAGGGCCAGTGTCCCGGTAATTGGCTTATTGCCGGGCACTGGTCCTATATAAGGTATACGCCCCCGGCACCTGTTGCCAGATTATTGGTGTGTTTAGAGTGAGTTTGGAGTGTCTTAGAGTCCGTGTTGCTCATCCGTGTACCAGTCCGTCCCGCCACATTTCCTGACCTTGCCTGTTTGCCGCCTGCCCTGACCGTCTGCCTGTCTCTGACCACGAACCTCTGCCGCCTGCCCTGACCTTCTGCCTGTCCCCGACTACACCTCTGGATTACGATTCTGTGCCACGCAGTACCCCGGCCGCCACCGCGAGCAAGTCACGTCAAGGGTAACGACCTGGTAGCCTCACGCCGCAGCAAGTCCATCCCGCTTCGCGGCGGGCTCTGGTGAAAACCGGGGGCTACTTAGACTCCGTTCCCTGGCGTAGCTTAAGTATCATCGCTTGCGGTGGTCCAGCGAACCCACTGAACCCTGACATTTCGTCCTGCCTTCCTAGGTTCTAGAAAGGGAGGTAGAAAGCGGGGTGGATGGACAAGCACAGCAAAGGATCTAGAGGTTTGTAGTTTTACATGTCAAAGAAAAACCGCTTTCAAACATTAAAACTACATCATGACACATGGCTGCAGCACAAGAAATATACACATTGTGCTCTAACACAAAGTTGCACAACATGGTGGGTGGGCACAGTATGGCTGATAATAGTATAGCGGGCATTTGTAGCTGCAATGGTTATGCTGAGCACTGTATGGCTGGCGATGTTGTGGTGGGCACAGCATGGCTGGCTCTGTTATGGTGAGCACTGTATGGTTGGCATAGCTATGGCAGACACATTATAGCAAGCACTGTTATGGTGGGCACTGTAAAGTTGCATATGTATCTACAGATTTTATATACATATATATATATATCTACATATATATATATACATATATATATATCTACATATATATATACATATTTTAAATTTTATATATATATATAATATATTATATATAATCTATATATAAAATACATATTTAATATTCTACAAAATTTATATTTTAAAAAACACACACACATACATACACTTGAAACCAGAAGTTTACATACCCAATATAAAAAGACACATCTGCATATTTTTCTCACTGACATCTGATATGAAATCAGAATAAACCTTACCTGTTTTAGGTCAATTAAGAACCAAAATTATTTATATTTGCCAAATGCCAGAATAACAAGAGGGAATTTTTAAGGCATTTTTATTACTTTCTGCAAAGTCAAAAGTTTCCATACATTTCATTAGTATTTGGTAGCATTGCGCTTAACTTGTATGACTTGGGTCAAATGTTCTGGATCCTTCCACAAGCTTCTGACAATGGTTGGTAGGAATTTTGGCCCATTCCTCCTGACAGAACTGGTGTAACTGAGCCATGTTTGCTCGCACCTATCTTTTCAGCTTCGCCCATAAATTTTCAATAGGATTGAGATCAGGGCTTTGTGATGGCCACTCCAAAACATTGACATGGTTTCCTTTAAGCCACTTTGTAACCCCGTTGGCAGTTGCTTCGGGTTTTTTTTTAATTGTCATTTGGAAAACCCATTTCCTGGTTTGATGTCTTGAATGTTGCTTCAGTACTGCCACATAATCTTCTTTCCTCATGATGCCATCTATTTTGTGAAGTGCACCAGTCCCTCCTGCAGCAAAATAAGCCCACAACATGATGCTGTCCCCACGTTTCAGAATTGGGATGGTGTGCTTAGGCTTCTAAGCTTCTCCTTTTTTTCTCCAAATCTAACGATGGTCATTAAGGCTACAAAGTTCAATTAAAGCTTTGTTCCTGTGTGAATTTGCAAACATTAATCTGGCATCTCTATGTTTCTTTTGGAGTAATGGCTTCTTCCTAGCAGAGTGGCCTTTCAGCCCAGTACTTGATTCACTGTGGATAATGACACAATCTTACCAGCATCTTCACATGCCTTAAATATTCTCTCTCATTAATCTGGCATTTGGCAAATATAAATATTTTTGGTTCCTAATTGACTTAAACGGGGAAGGTTTATTCTGATTTCAGGTCAGATAATGAGAAAAACATGCATACATGTCTTTTTATAGTGTGTGTGTAAGGCGAGGGGAAGGCAAAAACAAGGGGGGAAAAGAGAGAGGGGGGGCCTTCACAATTCAAGGACGCACAGGGTGCCCGACATGGCCTCCCTCGCGTACTAACCTGTGTAGCGAAAGGAAGACATCAGTTGGGCTATCTCGTCCCTGGAGAGGAGTATTTATTTCTGATGCAATCATGTCAAATCCACAAAATATACCATAAAAATATCGGAGTTGGATGGGAGGCTATATATATATATGCGTTGTTCTCTCTATAGTTTTGAAACAGTCACTTCTGTAACCACAAAAACTACAATGAAAATAAGCGCTTAAAATCCTCCTTCTAGAGTACCGACCAGGGACCCCCATTCTGATCTCTCTCAATCCCTAAAGTGGAACCATGACCTCTCAGTTATTTGGGGTATTTGCAGATGAAGTGCCATAATGGTCTCATAAGGGGAATACCCAACTTAGATTTCATGTGGCCCCTGGGTGAGTTACAACATGACAATGTGGCCCTTGGAGCAGAAAATGTTGTGCACTCCTGATCTAACATTACATTTTGACAAACACACAACAACAGAAAACAATCTGGAAATTCACAAATGCACAGAGCACTATATACTGTACATTGTGTGCATGAAGCGTCTCTTTTTTCTTACTTTTCTATTGTCTTACTTTTTTTGGGGGGGGGGGTTAGTTTTTGTATCAGTACAAACCAAAACTAATAAGACAAAAGACGTCTGGTACTCAATACGGCTTCTATCCAAAGCATACTAGCAAAAGAATTTCATCTAGTCGAGAAGACCCATCTGACCACAGAAAATGAAATTATATGTGCCAAAATAGGATGGGCGAGACAAGAGCCCTGAGCCCTGTGTTTTCCAATCTGTGGGATGTTTGTCAGCTATCTATAGAAATAAGAGGTACTTGGTGGGTAAAATATGCAAAGCCCAGCCCTTAAACTTGACATAGATCTGAAATAAGCATTTAGCAGGGTCTAGCCACAAAGCCTCAATTATTGTCCTATCCATCACAAAATGCCCTTTTCTGTCATATAATTTATTACTACTGTAATTACACAGTAACTCATCGCTTACATAGTGATTTATTCAATTTTTAAAAAATGTTTAAAAAATACTAAAAAAAATATATTATTATTTTCCTAAAAAAATTTGGAGGTTTCTAAAGCCCCTAAAAAAAGGGGTTATGTGGGAGGTTTTCAAAGGGTCAAACCTTTTTAAGGGTATTTTTTTGGTAGAGCCTCAAAAAGGGTTGGGGATTCCACCCAAAAAATGGGGTTTCTAAGCGGGTTTTTCCACTCCACTGAAATCAGTGGGGGCTTTCTAATTTTTTTTGCTTTGGGGGCCCAAAAAACTGGGGGCCCATGTTAAAGCGGGCATCCTCAAACTGGGGCCCCCTCCAGTGTTGGGAAACCAAAAACTCCCTAAATTCCCCTTGTTATAGATTTTTAAAATTTGCATGTTGGGAGTTGGGGGTTTTCCCAACAGCAAAGGGGCGCGGGTTTGGGGAACCCCTTCAAAAGTTTTTTAATTTTTTGTGCCCTGACCTGCGGGGTTAAATTTCCAAACAGTAATTTAGGTTGGGGCAGCCAAAAGGAAAGTATTTGGGGGCGGCTTTAGCTTTTGGGGTAGTTTTGCTAAACAAAGTTGCCACAGATGGCCACCCCATTTTGGGGGTTTGTTGAAAAACCCTTGGATCGTTTTAACCCCTTTAAAGGGGGTTTTCCCACGATCTAAATTTTTTCCCTTTTTCCCATCCAGCTCTTCAGCTTCTGTGCCCAAAAGGGGGGCGTGGTTTTGTTTTGATTGATACCATGTCCCCAAGCAGGGGGAAAATCACCAGGCCTTTCCTCTTTTTAAAATCAAAAAAAGGTCTTTTTTATGTATTAAAGCTGTGAGTAGCCCCAGAGGTAAAGTTTTTGCCTCACCCCAACAAGGGTCCTAAGTTCTTTTTCCTGCATAAACCAAACCGTGTTTTTTCTTTTCTCTAATCACTGCAAAAACCTGTTTTAAAGGTTTTTTTTTTTTTTTTTTTTTTATTTATTTGCCCCTGTTTGACAAATTTTGTGGGAGTCGGCCCAAAAACGGTACTTGGAAAAACTATTAGGCGTTGAAGACCAGAAATAGGTGAACACTTTGGGGGTTATAAAAACCCCGGAGACCCCCCCCCTTTCCCAGACATATAGGGGAAGAATGGAGGCCCCTTTTTGTGGGGAATGCCCTTTTTATTGGGTTTTGGAAAAATTTTAGGGTCAGAAAAGGGAAGGGAGATTTTGGGGAAAAAAAAAGTTATTGTGCAAAGAGATTTAAGGGGACCTTTTGGGGAAAGGGGATCTACAACCTAGTGGCCTAATGATTTTCATTATTTTGGGTTTTTTTATTTGAATATTTTATTTTTTCTTTCTTTCAGGGGTTGGTTGGGTTATTTGTACCATTTTGGTTTGTTAGGGGTTCTTGGAGAATGAGGGCCTTTAGCCCTTTTAGTATCTAGATATCAGTTTTTTAGTGTTATCCAGATACATTCCTCACTTGTTCGGGCCTAAATGATAGTATTTTTAACAAAAAATTCTTAAATTGTATGAGAATAAAAAGGGCCCCGTGTTTTGGGTTTAAACTCTGTTGCATTTGCATTGAATTTATACGAGAGGTTGAAGTATATATTTGTAACCCAAAACTTTGTTTCACCTTTTTTATTATGTTGCTGCCCCATCTTCACAGCAGAAGTGGAGATTTGTGCCGCCCTTTTTAGTAAGTTTTGTTTTGTGGGCCCCGGTTTTACTTTCCCGAGCGGGGTTGAATTTTCTGGCAAAGCCGATTTTTCCCTTTTGGTAGTTTTGTCCCAAAGCGCATTTCGCGAGAAACTATTTTTCCCGGAGGCTACTCAATGAATTGAAAGGAAGCGACATATGTCTTCAAAAAGTTTGCCTTATTTTGTTGGGGTGCGGTTTTTGTACGTGGGCGCCAAAAAGGGGTGGCCCCCAAAGTTTAAGGGTTTTTTGGGCTTTTGAATCATAGTAGGCCAATATAGGGTGTTTTTTAGGTGTACACCTGGTTTTTAGGGGGTTCCCTCCTATAGCGGGGGATTTAAATTAGGGTTTTTGGCGGAGCCCTGTGAGGGCACAACCCTTTTTAATGGTGCTTGGTTTTTATTTCCCGGGATCGGGTGGAAGGATTCTTTATTTTCCCCGATGATTCCTCCATTAACGGAGGAAAAAACGCGTTGTGAAAGGGGAACCCTTTTCCAAATGAAAGGGAAGGGGGGGATATCTTATGACAGTATATATACTGCATTTGGGGCTTCCCAAAGGAATTTTGAATGTTTTGTTTTTCTTTTTATTACTAGAAATTTTTTTCGAATGCTAAGGGAAAAAAAGATATTTATGAATTGTATTTATGCTGGATAAAATATTTTCGCTCTTCTTTTATGTATATTGAATTTTTTGGGTTTGTGTTTTTTTATTTTTTGTCTTGGGTATTGTTTAACCGTGACACATTAGTGTGGTATTTTTTTTCGATACAAATTTTTTCTCATTGTAGATAGTTATTTTACAGGGGGTTTGCCTCAAAAAGGAGGGGCCCGGGCCTTTTTTGGGGGGCCTTTCCTTCCTTCATTTTTAGGATTTTTTGGGAGTGGAAAGTTTAGGTTTACACGGACATTAAAAGGGTAATTATTGGTTTTTAGATCTGTTGTGTTGGGGTTTCCCAAGACATTCAATTTGACTTTGGGGTTATGTAGTATTGTTGCGTAATAATTTTTTGTGGATTTATTATTAAATTTTTATTTTTTTAGAACTGGGTTTATAAAAATTTTGTGATTTTTGTAGAAGTGGGTTTAACCTGGGTTAAAATATTATATATTTTGGGTTTTTGGTTAGTTTAAGGGTACAGAGTTTTGGAAAGGGCGAAAACCTTGGGGGGTTTGGGAAACTTAGTTTTGGGTGCCCGAGAGGGGGAAAGGGGAGGTTTGACCTTTTGGGCGTATCCCCTGGAGACGAGCTTTTAACATGGAACATAAAAGAGAAACCCAAAAAAAACCCGGGTTTAGAATTTTTTTAAAAATGATGAATGGTGAAAATTTTTTATTATTTGTTTGCAAGGGGTTTCCCAACGGCCCAATTTTTTCTTTGTGGCAAAACCCCTTTAAGGACAAGCTTTTTTTTTTTTGGGTATTAAGGAATGAAGAAATTTTTTTTCCCCCCTTTTTTTTTTTTTTTTTTTTAGTTAAGCAAGTAAGTTATTTATTTAAATGATACATCACTATTTGAGGCCAATGAGTTGAATTTTATGTGTTTAGGCATCTTTTGCAGGTAAATGTCTATTAGCATTTAATTTGCAATACGTTTTTAGTAGAAGGGAATGCACAAGAGAAGCAATTCTGCCATTTTTTATTTTATTTGTTTTTTGGGGGTTTATCATTTTAAATTCATTGAAAAAAATGAGGTGTTGGGATTAAAAAAAAAATATTATTTGTTGGGTTTTTTTTGACTTTTTAATTAAAAATTTCTTACAGCTAAAAATTAAACAACGTTTATGATTTGTGTTGGGGTGTTATATTTTTGATTGTTTTATTTCATTTTTTTTTAGTCCTTTTAGATTACTTTTAAGTGTGTTTTTTAACATAATGTACCATCATGTGTGTATGTATGATGCTTTTAAAACCCCAAAGGGGGCTGTTAAGAAAATTTTCTAAGGGTTTCCCTAAGGTATTTACACACGGCTTATTTGCGGGGGTTTTTTAGGCACCTCGCCGGGGCCCATAGACTTTCAAAAACCAAAGGGGGGCGCGGGGGCCTTTTTATTTTTTTGCCGTTTTGAAACATAGCCTAACACACTCAGACTATAAAGAAAGTCCTAAGGGTGTGTTCACTGCATATTTGTGGGAAATTTTTCGACCTAATTCACTGATGTACGCCCCGCAAATTGGGTGAAATCAAAACAAGTAAAGCACTCATTGAGTGCAGTGTAAAATTTGCCGATCGTATTTCTCAGCACGTAATGTACGGCAATAAAAAAGAGGTACTTGTCTTTTTTTTGGACCTTTTTGTGTGGAAAAATTAAACTAAACGAGGCAGAGAACTGCTTCATGTCGAAAGTATGTGCTGGTCAGCACGCACTTTCAACGAAATCGAAGGAATTGCGCGGGCCCATCTGTGCACGCCCAACAGTCTGAACTACCCTTTGGGTCTTTTTAAGTCCCAATGGCTGAGTAATTAACGTGGTCAGTCCTGGCAATTGTGTGTCTGGGACTGACAGGGACAGTACAAAGTCAGCCCCTCCTTTTTTTCCCCAAGCAAACCCGCTTTTTGCGTGTTTAAGCGGCTTCGAATTTTTCTTAATTCCCGCCCTTCTACCAATGATGTAAATGTTCTCAATTTTGGGGAAAAAGGGTTTAAAAAGGTTATCCTGATTAGAAAAATGCTGCTTTGTTCCAGACAAACAGCAGCACCTCTGTCTATGGACGGTGTTTGATTCTGGAGTTCAGCCTCATTAAAGTTAAAAAAAATATAAGTGGGGGGTATACAACAAACCTGTGGACAGGGGTGGCGCTGCTTCTGGAATACATGTTTTTGTTATCCCGGACAACTCCTTTGAGATGCCATGTAATATAATATATCGGTTGACGCAAAAATGCAATTCCTTCCAAACTATTTCCCTTAAAGGGGTTGTCTCACTACATTGATTCATCTTGCCTCAGTCCTATTTTCTTGGTTTCATTTTGAATTCAGGGGTGTGTTTACTGGCTTCCACTAGGCTGCAGTAGAAGCCAGGTCTGTAGCTATTGCAACCAGCGCTGGCAGCCTATCAGGAGAGAGTAAACAGGTCTGTAGCTATAGCGACCTGAGGAGCTGATGCAGTCCATACAAGAGGGGATATCTCAGAATAGGTAGGACACTGTTAATGGACACATATTGCAAAGTGACTTGTTTTTGCAAGATCTTTAACATGAAAAGCAATTCTTGTAGTGAGACAACCCCTTTAAGGCTATGTTCACATGGTGAAATTTTGGCACGCATTTCGCGTCATATTTGCGCTCTAATATTAGCGAGATGTGCGCCGAAATTACGATAACCCATAGTTCTCAAAGAGAACTATGAATTAGGCCGTACGCCCGGGGAGAGAAGTGACATAAGTAATGACAGTCTATGGGGCCGGTGGGCTGCCGCCCCCTCCGCGTTACGGGAGTACGCACCGATCAGCGCGACTCCCAAACACACGCCGTGTGAACATAGCCTAATAGGGAAAATGTGGCATAACCATTCTCCAAGAAAAAATGTCATTTATGAAGATTCTGTATTTTTGACTCTTTTTATCTCAAATGATAAGAAAACCACTGATAACCAACAAAAAATGGCTCACGATCTAACAAAGTGTAATTTAATATCACTAAAACTTTTCCCTTGTAAAAGCCTTGCATTGACTAAGTTATCAATGCCTGATTACTGTAGGGACTAACATTACAGGTGCTGAACAATTCCGTAAATGTCCCTGCCCCTACCTACCATTACTAATTACTTTGTTGTTAATCCTGCATTATTATGCTCTGGGTCATGATGTTTCAGACACAGATTGAATCCTTCAAAACGTCTTACTTCCAAGTTTCTAAATTGACATTTGGATCACTATTGTTCTGATTAATGTCTTTTAATTGCTGATTGAGTCATTATTATCAAAGATACAATTAGCTTAATTGACGTCAAAGATTAGTTTATGTAGCTCTAGTTTATTCTACAAATCTATAAGAATTGAGATGATTTTTTTTGGTCTATACCTTACTGGAACTGTAAGGTGTTTGAATCCTGTATTTGGTTGTCATACAATAACCTTCCAATCATAAATGTCAAAGCTAAATTAATGATGGCAAATCATACAAAGAGTATAATATTCCCGACAATGGGCTCTACTGTTCAACAGTAGCACTTGGTAAAATGTCATCAGCATATTCTTTGGATATACTACAATTTACTATGGAGGCTCAGCTAAAAATCATTAGGATTTCCTTAAAAGCCCTAGGGCAGCGGTTCTCAACCTGTGGGTCGCGACCCCAGCGGGGGTCAAACGACCAAAACAGGGGGTCGGGGGCCGGCGGAGAGCTGCGGGGGGCCCCTCAGGACAGAGAGCTGGTGCTGCGGACTTCGGAGGGCCTGTGGGCTCCGCATATGGAAGCAAGCGCGGGAGGAGGCGCACGGCGCGCCTTTAAATTACGAGGGGGGGGGAAGCAGGGGGGCGCCTTACTCGCACATTGGGGGGGCATGAGCCGCCCGTAGGGGCGCTGGGCGAGCAGGGGACTTACGTCCCGCCGTCCTTGGGGCGGGTCGTGCTCACGGCCCACAATGTACAAGTTTTTGGAACAGCCCTGCCGTACTCAGTGAAAGAGAAAACGCTGAACTGCGGGGCGGGGGCTGTTCCTGACTGGAAAGGAAAAATTTAGTGTAAAACACACACACACATCCATCTCATAAAAGTCTTTTTTTACAAGTAATATTTATTAACCTGTTATTTGTACCACACACACCATCACTTTATATCCCCAAGGGGGGGCTGTGGTGGCACATGAGGGGTCACATATGAAACCCCCCTTTGTGCCAATCACGCCTTTCCCCCCCCCCCAAAAAGGTTATATCTAGGGTAAGGGTTTTGAGTGGTACCTTTTTTATGTAATGTAAAAACCCCAATTTAAAAAGTAACCGCCCCCCCCCCCCCCAAAAGGCGGGTTTTTAACCATTTTTATTTTTTAAAAAAACCCCCCCAAAATTTTTCCCCCTCACAGGCCCCCCCGTATAAGGTTACATTATGTAACGGTCGATGGGTACCTTATATGTAGTGACCTGTAGGGTACCGCCGAGGGGCCACATTGTCCCCCTCAGTAGAAAAATTACATTTTTAAGTAGCCTCAAAATTATTTTTTGGTTTGGGGTCACCGAAACATGAAAACCCATATTGGGGGGTCAGGGCATTAGAAAGGTTGAGAACCCTCCCTGGGGCTAAAGGTTAGAATTTAAAATTTTACCAGAAAAAATGGGGGTTCGTCACTTTTAAAACACAGTTATGTCACGAGCTCTCAGAATCCTACAATGTTATTTTATATGGCATACGTAGCTTTTAAACATTCTGGTTGGGTGGTGTATTGGGGGTAGAGTTGGGGTCCCCCCTGGAGCAGATTGGGTTTTGCCTTGGGGGGTTTCGGGCATTCCCCATGGGGAGGCCGGGCTTAAACTCCTTGACTCCCTCCCTTCAGCCACATTTTACCCACCCTTGGTTGAACTTGATGGACACATCTTTTTTCAACCATACGAATATCTTGCCTCTGTAACATAAAGGAGATAACCGATTGAAATGTCGAGGAAAAAGAAAAAAAAAAAAAATAACCCGCTGTTTTTAAAGTATTTTCCCCGACCATTTTGGGGTCTCCAGGGTTTCTCTGGCTTTTGATTTTTTCCGTCTTCCGAACTGGTAGTGGCTTCAGGAGTCACATGCCATTCTACTGACATCATTGCTCGGGTGCAGTCACATCCTGAGCTGTGAGGTCAATGGAATGGCATGTGACCTTCAAGGCTACCAATTGGCTGCAGCGGTCACATGATTCAGAATTACCAAAAGTAAACCCAGAGGATAGACATCAATGTAGTTTCAATGCTGGCTTGGCGCAAATATATTTTTAATTATTATTTATTGTCATGAGTCACAGAGTGGTGCATGTCCACATCCGCCTGGTACTTAGCTGCTCCCTGCAACTTCTTTCTATTGTGGTCATTACATCGAACAATCTGTCACTGCTGCTGCTTTTTTCTGGATTTAAATAGCCAGTGCACGTTACCACTCTGCCACCATCCAATGGCACTACTCCTGTGGCTATTTAAAGACTTACTTCCCCTTTGATCTTGCTTAATTTTGGTCGTGGATCCTGGTGATCAAAGAGTGTATTTTACATGGTATTTTAACTGCTGACCTTGGCTATCCAATTAACTTGCTATTTGTCTGCCGCTTGCCATGACCTTCTCCTACAACCTTGACTTGAAAGAACACTGCCTGCCTTATAACTTTGCTTGCCCAACTATACTTTCTGTTTGTCCCTTTTTACTGTGTTTGGACATCACATGTTTCTGTGGGAGACTGCCTCAAAGGCAGCAACCCAGGAGTCCCCTGCACCGAAGTCCAGATCCCTGTAAATGGGTTAAAAAATGAAAATCTTGGGGTTCTTTTGATTTATTCTTGGGGTGTTTTGCTAAAAATTTTCGTGACCTAGGGAATCCCCATTTAACATGATTATTATATTATTTTTTTTTTAGAACAACTCCTTTAGGATGTACAGCTGTGTTCACAATGGTGCTACAGGTTCTGTTTTTATGGAAGCAAAGACCGATACGAAGGATATATTCTGCAAAGTATCACAACAGATCCTTCTGACTTACAATCAGTCCACTAACTTTCAATTTTTTTTAAGGGAGAAAGCACGTGGGGGATTGCTATGCTGTCCATTAAGTGCAATCGCAAGTTGAAAAATAGTGTGAAAATTCCAATGCAAAATTTTTAAGAAAAGTTTTAAAGATTCATGATGATTACATAGTAGAATCTTGTAAATGATTGATAGTCAAGCTACAACACAATTTCAGTAATATAATGACATTTGGCAATGTGTCCAAATTTCACTATATCTATTAACAAAATGAAAAACCAACATGGAGTCTTTAAAAGAGTTTTCTCACTGCAACGATTAGCTTTTAAAGTGTCGGAAAAGGTAAATGAAGACTTTTAATAACTTTACTCTAGCTTTTGGGCCACATGTATGAAACAGTTTTGGTCTAAAACTCACTTTTCTATGGGGAAAAAAGTAGGTTTTAGACCAAAACCGTCTTTTGATATTGTCTTGGAAAGGAGATAAGAGAAATTGTATCTGCTCTGAGTGTCTCTAGGTTCTAAGTTACTGTACATATCTCCCTTCCAGATTAGACAGAGAGCAGAGAGTGAAATCACCATGGTCGGACAGAGCAGAGTGTTTATCTGTAACAAGATTAGATTGTTTACCATTGATAAGCAATTGTTTTCATTCCTCGGAGGTCTGTAGCTTTGTTTATACAGAATAAATCTCCTGCACATATGTCTTTATAATGTCTCAGCTAGTTAAAGAGGAGCTAAATATGCTATTCATTGCTATAGAATCACCCGCAGCCTGACCAAGCAGTGTGAATCTGAAGCTGCCTGTGACTCTGTGAAACAGCATGGTGAAAAAACACTTTTAAAGTATTTTCTTTAATTGTTGATTCAAATATGAATTTATATTGCTAACTATGGGCTAAATAATTTATCTGTCCTTCTCTATTTCACACAATAATAAATTCTGACCTGGATTTCCAATTTCCATTTTTTGCCCAGGACAATTTTATAACTGTCTGCTGTTTTTTTACAAGTTTTTAGACAACTGTAGTCATGAAAATGATTTCATACTGAATTGTATATATCAGGAAGTTGACAGTTGACAAAAAAGTTATATTAAGTATACTGTACATCAAAACGCAACTGATTCCAAATTCAGGACAGGACTGTCAATTGCCAGCTACGACTTGAAATCTGCAAGATAACATGCTGTGATCAAGGGTCAGTGAGAACAGAAACGCGTAAGCGTATCACTAAGCACTGCAGTATTCCTGCTATGCTTTTTATACGGTGTGCATCTTATCTTTTTTTTTTATTTGACACGGTCAATACAAAAAGCGAAAAATAAATACTTTATGTAACAGTTTACAATATTTCACAAAATATATGGTCACGTGTCATCCTTTTTTTTATAACAAATAATAAAAATGTTCTATAAATGCTGTTTTGAAATCTGTTGTTTTTCTTATACAGTGTGTATCTTAATGGAACAATAAAATACGTTGGTTTTAAGGATCTTCCAGAGACTTATCATCCGTTACTGCTTGTTATTGTGTAAATAAGAGTGGCGCGGCATCTGGAGAAATAAGTAGACCCTTCTTTTGTAATCCCATTGATGCAACAATTATAATACAGGCAGTCCCCGGGTTACGAACAGGATAAAGACTGTAGGTTTGTTCTTAAGTTGAATTTGTATGAAAGTCGGAACAGGTATATTTATTAAATGTAACTCCAGCACAAAAGGTTTCTTTTTTTAGTTTTGGATAGTGCAGGGAAGGGATATTACATTTGTTTTGCTGTCTGTTCCCCTGTTAAGAAGATTTCACCTCATGTGCTGCTGTGGCATGCTGGAACTTGTCATTCCACAGCTACTATAGGCAGTGGAACATGGAATTACAAGTGCCAGCATGCCCCATAAGTCTCCGTCTTTAACTAGGGGACAGATGTAAGTCGGGATTGTGTAAGTCGGGGACTGCCTGTAATTGTTATACTTTAAATTATGATTACAAATTGTTATTTTGTTTATTTCACATTGGTTTTTGTGGATTCTAATGTTCTCTAAGGCTATGTCTACACAGCACAGGTTTTTGGTCAGATTTTCGGCGGATTCAGTACTTGGCATCCACCGAAAATCCAGCTGTAACCTGTGCCCCATAGACAGCAATAAAAAATTCTGAAAACCAACAATGTTTTTTTTTTAGAGCAAATCTGCACCAAAAACTGCGGTCCAGCAATGTTAAAATGTCGTCAGATTTTAGACTGCATTTTAACATATGCCTAAAACTACTTAAAGGGGTTTTGCCAGGAAGTGCCTTATCTGCTAAGAAGCAAAAGTAAACAAGCCACGCTGAGCTGAGAGAGAGAGAGAGACAGAGCACAGAGCCATGCATAAGGGATCGTGTGCAATGTTCACTCAAATAATCACACTACAATTAGTGGATTCTGTATACAAAAGACAACACCTTTCTCCACAGCCTCTTGAAAGCTCCTTCATGTTCCCTGTCATCAGATAAAGCAGGGATCTACTCAGATAATCACACTACAACTAATGGATTCTGTATACAAAAGACAACATATTTCTCCACAGCCCCTTGAAAGCTTCTTCACGCTCCCACTCATCAGATAAGAAGTGTGCTCTGCACAAGCCCGGCCAGCAGCTCCTGTTACTCTGCCTGGTCGTATCTAATGTAAGCTTTTAAGTAACTAAGGGCGGTAAGGCAGCCTGTACTCACTAGGCTGCAATTTTTGTAATCACATATATTTAGAAAAGTGATTAAATACCCATTTGGAGAACCCACATCAACATTACATCGTGGCAAAACCCCTTAAAAAAAAAAAACAGAATACAATGTGTCGTTATGATTTATATTTAAATAGAATATTATAAATAATTATAACTATATAATTTTCAAATATAAATAAAATATAAGTGTCGGCATTTATTTTGAACACTCAAAGCTACATGGTTTATCTGGATCTTGGCGCTTTAGCTCTGCTTCCTAACCAGTAATGGTTCCTTTAATGATTGTCTTTGTTTACAGCATTTTTTATCCTTATTTCTACACAGTGGGATACAGAGATCTGGTTAGTTCAATCTATAGCTCTTTTTGATATTACATTTCCCCTCTGTTTTGCTGATGACTTGGTAACACTGCCATCATCTCACATATAGTTGTTTCAAATCTAATCTCCAGACCCACACACTGTTTTCCTGTCCACGCTCTTTTTCTTGCTTCACTTCTTAAAATAATGTTTTGTTCATTGTAGCTTAGTGCCAGCTCTGAAGACATTGCTAAAATGTGTTTGTGGACAAATAATTACTCATAAATCAGAAACTTATGATCACTGGCAGATATTATCAAGAACAACACTGTATAGCAGGAACCTAAATGCCACTAGGTCTTCGTATATGAGCTAGTTCCAAATTGGAAACAGATATTATTGGTAATATAAAATGAAATACTGGAGTGGTGAAAAAATATTTTAGGCATTAGACTGGAAACCGTGATGGAAGTTCCAGAGCAGTTAATCAATGGCCATAAATGGCACCCAATGTCCGTGATTGATTTCTAATGGAGCTATCAGGTTCCATTGCGGTGTCCATTGTTTTGATGGAAAGAATTGACATGACATGCTGCACTATTCTACCCGTCAAATCAGCAGGAACTATCAATGGAGGCACCAAAAAATGGTAGTGTGAGCACAGCCTCAACAATCATCTAGACCCTTTGATATCATTTTGAAATTCACCTTTTGTGTCAAATCATTCACCTATCTATCCATTATAGATTTGCCGACCGGTATTTGGTCTTTTTTTTGTCACGCAGGGGGACGACTTTTGTCCGCGGTTTGCGGATTCAAGCACTTCCCCTTCGCACCCACATGTTCATGTTCTGCCCAAAAACTGGGCAGAAGAATGAACATGTTCTAAGTTTTTAGAAACGCTGGCAGTGTAAAAAAACGTCCGTCAGAAAATCCGTGCAGTGGGGACTGCTGTACGGATTTTCTGTTGAAGTCTATGGAGGAGCATTGCATGTCGGTTTTCAGACAGTCTGTAAAACCTGTGAAAAAATGACAACCTGTATGGTGGGGACAGGTCCTTATAGAACAAATATAAAAAAAAAAAAAAACAAAAACAAAAAAACAAGCTCTATTGGTTGTATTGCTCCCTGGAACACCCAGCATTAATCAAGCTTGTCCTAAATAAATAAACACTTTTTAATTAGGTTTGATCCATTAATACTTTGCTTACTTCCTCATGATAACATCAAGTTTTATAATGTTGCATTCTAAACAATATATTAATTCCATATATTATGTTGGTTTCAAAAGTTTCAGTTTTTTATATACACATACACTACTCACAGAAAATGAGGGATATTTGGCTTTTGGTTGAAATTGCTAAACCAGGTGCTCTCGGCTGTTTACCCCCCTTCCTGACTAAGCGCACATTTTCATTTTCTGTAGTAAATGCAGAAAAAAACACTATAACACATTTTGCACTGTTAATCCAAAAATGTTTTTCCTTTTTCCCATTATGCGCAAGGCTTTAATTTTATGTAATTTTTACACTTGATCTTTTTTTTATACTATTAATAATAACATGAGGGAAAATTAAGTGAAATGAAGTCTTGCAGATTTAGATGTTGATTGCTCAGACATTTAGGGCGACATGTCCCAATACGCAAGCACGTTTTTTTTGGCCTATTTTGTGCCAAAAACACTTTTGACACCATATTCTCGATGTAAATGAAATGTCGTGCACCAAAACTAGGCGCATTATACGTCGGGCACGACATGTTAATGCGCCTAAAAAGGCGCTTTACATATAGTAGCAACGATATGCTGTGCGCCTCCATAATGCAATGGGTCTATTAAGGCTAATTACATACACTAGTAATGATACGTTATGCGCCTCGTTAGGCGCATTACATACACTACCAATGAGACGCATTCGCCGCAATTTGTGCAATGCACCTTTTTAGGCGCATTAAGTTTACTATGCAAGGTATACCTGACGCCAGATTTTGAGAGGATCGGACTTTACACTGATTTAATGAGCCTAAAAACTGCTTAAAGTCATGTCACCCTTAAAGTCTATGGGCGGTTGGCATTTGGTTGATTCTATGGGATAACGTTCCATTTATAGTCATGTGATGGACACACAGGTACCTAGTTCATTAGAAGACTAAAAATGACTGTAATAAATCATGCAAGTGTAGATATTTGCTTCCAAGAGACATAACTTTTTAATTTTCTGTTGACATATGTTTTTAAAAGGGACACATGTTTTTAAAAGAAACAAGTTGTATTTTTTAATGGTGCTATTCAGTATATCATATTGTATTAGAAAACCCAAAACAAATTAGTTGTGGGGTGGAATGGAAAAAAAAAACATAATTATGCCATTGTTTTTGGCTTTTACATTTTACAATGTTCACTATGCAGCATAAATGATATGTTAACTTTATCCTGTGGGTCAGTGTGATTCCAAATGTATACAGTCTTTTAAAGTTTTATTTCTTAAAAATACAAAAAAATTGCTTTGCATCGCCATAGTGTGAGACAAATATTTTTTTTTTCGTCGATAAAGATATGAGAAAGCTTGTTTGTTTTTTTTTGCAGGGTAGGGAGTTGTATATATCATATCAGCATGTTGAAAGGAAGGAAAGCATCCAAGTATTCAGAAAAGGCAGATCACACAGGCTATGTGGTTGGACCCAATGGACCGGTGTCTTTTTCCAACCTTGTGGTGATTGTGAGATAGTAGAGTTCCCATGGCAGACTCCGTACATATACAAACATATACAAAGATTAAGACAGATTTGTATTCAACAAAGAAAGTCTGCTCAATAATGATTTGCATCTTGAAGAGTAGCAAATAATTGCACTTTGGTTTAAGGACCACTTAAAAACAGATGCAATCAAGATTTCACATTGTAAATGACAGAAATACACTAGGGCAAACTATAAGTCAAGTCCTCAACCATGGGAGTTGTTCCTCTGAGACAAAGGGGTAAAACGGTTATGTAACACTTCAAGTTGATAGAAGCAAAGTCCACTGTAATCTTAGCCTAAGGACACCTCGACCTACGAGGAGCAGTTACAACCATAAATTTCTTTGTCAACACCACTCCTGAGGATTGAGGAACATAAATAGAATTTATTATCTAGACTAGATCGCTGTCATTACAATAGGTGGTGTTACTATGCATTAATGTTGTATGTAACCATTCAAAATATGACCTTTTTTAATAGAAGAGCTTTAGAAAAAATATGACTTTACAAGATCTCAGTCTTGTAGTCAGCATGGCCATATGAATTATCATACATAGAAATGAATGCTGGCTCACCTATTCACATCCAGCATCTTCCTTCTGGTCACTCTTCTGCTTCTCCATTGCGCCATTGTTCTGGTTGTCAGTTGTACACGTGTTGGTTCACAGTCTTATAAAGGGCTAGTGTGCATCATTGAACCCACTGTACCTCAGGCCCCTTCTAAGGATCCTTTCCCCATCATCCTATGAGCAATAAGGTTTCTATGGTTAACTGACCTCATCTACTTGTCTGCTGCCTGTCAACTTCTCTTGACCAAACTCTGACTATTTCAACCTGTGCATTGTTTGACTACAATGGCTGCTTACCTCCGTGGTAATTAGTTTTCTTGACTTTATCCCATCTATGTGCCATTTGTTGTTTACATGTTTTCGGGTGGTAACCTGGGAGATTCTCTGTTGTAAAGTCGTCATCCCCCATTGCAGGGGTTATTCCGTCCTTTAAAATGAAGAGTCTATTCTAAGACACAAATTGTAATTCCTTTTCTATTTACTTATTATTAAATGTTTTGTCCTATAAGTCACCTAAGTTTACAAATAATAATTTATACTTCTAACTTTTTGTCATTTTCGCACATGTTTGGGGATCGAGCTAAACTCTCTTGACTTCTGTACAGCATTTTTGTCACGGGTGTCCCTGCGACCCCCGTGTCGGGTCGCAGGCACACCCGCACCCCAGCTGCGTCCTCCGCTGCGAGCAGCGCCGCATCCCGACCCTCGGGCTGCAGGCGTGCTCGCAGCCCCCTTCACTTACCTCGCCGCGTTCCTGCCGTGCTTCGGGCGTGTGTCTCTGCTGCCGGCCGGACGCGCGCTCGCCCCCTATCAGGCGCGCGCTACAGCTCAATTTAAAGGGACAGTGCGCCGGTGATTGGTTTCACCAGGCGCTGACCCTATTTAAGTCCTGCCCCTTCCCTACTGCCTTGCCGAATCGATAGTGCCCTGTGCCTAGAGAGGAAGCGTTCCCAAGTGTCTTATTCGTCTACTGGGTACCGTACCTTCTGCCTCCGTCCCTTGACCACGAACCATTGCCGCCTGTCCCCGACTACGAGCCTGCTTCACGATTCTGTACCGCGCAACACCTCGGCTGCCACCGCAAGCAAGTCACGTCAGGGGTAGCGACCTGGTAGTAATCCGCCGCAGCAAGTCCATCCCGCTTTGCGGCGGGCTCTGGTGAAAACCGGACCTACTTAGACTCCGCTCCCTGGCGTGGGCTTCCACCATCGCTTGTGGTGGTCCAGAGGATCCACTACCATATCCGTTACAATTTTTCCTACAAACATACACAGAAATAGAGGTTCTCGTTACCCTGGTGAAATTTGATAAACTGTACAGATTACATTTCTACAGCCATGGCTTCTGTAGTACAGGTGGCATAAATAAGTAACATCAAGAAATTAAACTGAAGCCATGATTGAAATGCATGTCATTTCCACTGACAGAATACATTGCAAGAAGCCAGTAACAGCTGTAGATTAGCTTCATCTTGGGCCTATAGGGGAATATTTATCAACCAGCGTAAATTTAAGGTAGCCACAACAATTCACTTCACAACTCTTCTCACTGCAAAGTGATTTGCAGTCTGCATGTATTTAGAAAAGGATTGCCTGATGAAGGCAGTCATAGGGCAAAGCAGATGGCCCAATTGGTCTTTATAAGCTGTCAGCATTCCCTGTCACATAATAATTAAGGAAATGAAGTGACAAAGAAGATGAGATGCTTGTGAGGAACAAAAACAACAATGTGCAAAGAATAATGTATGGCCCTCGTGTTTTGCTAATTTTACAAAATTCAGTTTGTTTTTCTGTCTGACAAAACAAAATAAGTAAAGATAAAAGAATTTACAGCACCTGTAAAATGACTAAATATAGTTAGTGCCGGTGCAGCCCTATTATTCCTGATGCCCAGCACCCACTTTTTTATAATATCAACCCTGAACCATACAATATCTCCTCAGTTCCTCCACTGGCCACAAGAAGGTATCGATTTTGCCTTCAGTGTACCTTTAAAGGGTTTTTGCCAGGACCTGCCTTATCTGCTAAGAAGCAAATGTAAACAAGCCATGCTGAGCTAAGAGAGAGAGACACAGCCAGAGCACAGAGCCGTGCATAAGGGATCATGTGAAACGTTCACTCAAATAATCAAACTACAACTAGTGGATTCTGTATGCAAAAAACAACATATTTCTCCCCAGTCCTTTGAAAGCTTCTTCAGCTCCCTCTCATCAGATAAGAAGTGTGCTCTGCGCAAGCCCGGCCAGCAGCTCTTGTCAGGGTCAGGTCATATCTAATAGAAGCTTTTAAGTAACTAAGGGCAGGTAAGGCAGCCTGTAGCTCTCTCAGACTGCAATTTTTGTAATCACATATATTTAGAAAAGTGATTAAATACCCATTTTGGAGGATCCCACGTCAACATTACATTGTGGCAAAACCTCTTTAAGATACCATAATGAAGTAATAATAATCTTTATTTAAATAGCGCCAACATATTCTGCAGCACTTTACAATTAAGAGAGTAATATAAAATTCTGAAACTGAAGTCACTATATGGCCTCAAAGTGTTCGAAATAAATTAACGTGGCTTATTTCCTCCCCTGTAGTCATACCTCATTAGTGCTTGAAGGAAAAAGGTTATGCGATCTGTGTTCAAAGAAAATTGCAGCGATGGCATGGCCATAAAGGAGTCAAAAGTGATGGTTAGGTTGGAATACGAAACCACCACCAGAGAGGTAAACTGAGTGATGGCTGGGAAGTACTCTTTAGGGCACTAAAAAAGGGTACTTTGCCCAGATTGGGAGGTGCAAGGATGGTGGGCATGCCCAAGCAGTATCACCGGTGATCATTCTGTTAAGTGCCTACTGCTGACTATAATGCAGACTAATAAGTAGTAGATGCAGATTATACCACTGATTCACAGAGAATAAGCACAAAAAACTACTTGTCGCTAACTGTGTAACTGGCCACTACTTACTAGATGCTAACTTTATGATACATAGATAGATAGACAGACAGACAGATAGATAGATAGATAGATAGATAGATAGATAGATACTAGTGCATCTCAAAAAATTTGAATAGCACTGAAAAGATAATCAATATCAATAATTTAAGTGAAATAGAGAAACCCATATATTGTATAGACATATTACAGTATGAATTACAAGGTTTAAAATAATACATTTGTGAGCCCAATAACAAATAAAGATGGTCCTGGAAAAACCCTTTAATTTTCAATGATATTCTAATTTTTTGAGATGCACACGTAGATAAATGTCATGTCTATATATGTGCTGAAATACCTGTATGTGCTCTACATTACTTTCTAATATGTATTATTGATAATAAAATAACCTTGCCCATAACACGATGAATCAAAAATATGACTGAGGTCAACCTTGCCTCAACTGGACTTCAAACACTATATGCTGGCTAATGTCTCTCTCTACAGGATGCCAGATCTTTGATCTGCGGCCGATTCTCAAGTTAGATCTATCAGCTAATTAGCTGAAATACATCTTTACTCCAGGAGCCTGTGCAATTTATAACTGCAATTAGAAATTATCTTGGGGTCAGTGATGGCTGATTATTTTTATGCTTTGAAAATTGTAGTGCAATTTAACTGAAAAACAGATTAAGAGCTTGGGTCTTACTTATTATTTTATGTTACAGAGAATTAGACTTTATAATAATTATAGCTGACAAAATCGATATTTGTACATCTGAAGGTTATTGGGATTGCAGCTCAGCAGCATCTTCATATAGTTTATCAGATTTGTTACTTTTATTTAGATATTTTTAAGGGACAAACTGAGTCAACTTAAGGGAGTAAGAATATATTGCATTTTGTCTCTGACTTAGACGGGAAACACTGAAAAGCTCTTGACATCTCTCTAAAACCTTTGTCTACTTTTGAGGTACCCGTATGGAACAAAAGTATCCCTTATGTTTAAAAAATGGGGTAAACTACTATTTTTTTCTCAACAAAAAAAGAGCTATTGGTTCTAATCAATACTAGCAACTTGTCAGGGTTAGAAGGCAGGGAATATTTTCACACCATCTATCCTCATCTTGAGGGTTGGACAGTCTTTTTTGATGTTGTTCAATAACCACTTTACCCAACGTCTGAGTAGCTAGCTATTTTTTTTTCACAGTTCTTCTGAGATGTTTTCTGAATAAGAAGTCATTGAGATCAAGAATTTGGCAGTTTGGCCAATCACGTGAAGACTCGCCACTGCTCCAAGTCTCCCCTAACAGATTTTTCGCACTGTGATTTGATATAACTTTCCAGCTAAATGAAACTAAATATTTAAAAAAAGAGGATTCTTTTTCAAGAAACGTTCTTCAAAGTTCATCTATTCAGAAATCTCCTTTGATCAGAGAATTGCGTAATTCGCTTGCTGGTCCAGCATTGCCTATGTGCCCTCCTGTTGGTCATAGCTGGGATCCAAACTTTATTCAGAGCGTACTTAATGCAGGCATAGGGAAAATTATTTATATATATATATATATATATATATATATATATATATATATATATATATATATATATATATATATATATACACACAAATATATATATATATATATATATATATATATATATAAACACAAATATATATATATATATATATATATACACACACACACGCATGCAGATCTCATTTAATGAAATATTCCAGTTGCAGATCTTTATTCATTATATAGTGGAATGCGTTGAGAACAATAAAACATTAAAAATGATTAATGAATATTGAAATTAATATCCCATGGAGGTTAGGATTTGGAATGAGACTCAAAATCAAAGTGGAAAATTTCAGGCTGATTCAACTTCAGTGGAAATTCCTCAAGACAAGGAAATGAGGCTCAGTAGAGTGCGTGGCCTCCATGTGCCCGTATGACCTTCCCACAATGCCTGGGTATGCTCCTAATGAGGCGGGGGATGTTCCGAGGGGTTTCCTCCCAGACCTGGATTAAAGCATCAGTCAACTCCTGGACAGTCAGTGGTGTAACGTGACGTTGGTGGATGGAGCAAGACGATGTCCAGATGTGCTCAGTTGGATTCAGGTCTGTGGAACATGCAGGCCAGTCCATAGGATCAATGCCTTCATCATGCAGGAACTGCTGACACACTTCAGCCACATGAGGCCTAGCATTGTCATACATCAGAAGGAAACAAGGGCTCAATGCACCTGCATATGATCTCGCAATGGGTCTGATCTCATCTCAGTATCTAATGGCAGTCAGGGTACCTCTGGCTAGAACATGGAGGGCTGTGTGGTTCTCCAAAGAAATGCCTGCCCACACCATTACTGACCCACTGCCAAACCAGTCATGCTGGAGGATGCTGCAGGCAGCAGAATATTCTCCATGGCATCTCCAGAGTCTGTCACGTCTGTCAATTGTGCTCAGTGTGAACCTGCTCTCATCCATGAAGAACACAGGGCACCAGTGTCAAACCTGCCATTCTTGGTGTTCTTTAGCAAATGCCAAATCGCCCTGCATGGTGTTGAGCTGTAAGCACATGGATATTAGTGGCTTGCTGGAGGTCAGGAGGAGGTAGCGGTCCTGCTGCTGGGTTGTTGCCCTCCCACTGCCCTCTCCACGTCTCCTGGTATCTGCTCCATGCTCCGGACGCTGTGCTGACAGACACAGCTAACATTCTTGCCACAGCTGGCATTGATGTGCCATCCTGCATGAGCTGGACTACCTGAGCAACTTCTGTGGGTTGTAGACACTGCCTCATGCTACCTCTAGGGGTGAGAGCAATGGCAAAATGAAAAAGTGACCAAAACAACAGCAAAAAAGGATGAGAACAGAGAAATGGTCTGTGGTCACCGCCTGCAGAACCACCCGTTTATAGGGGTTGTCTTGCTAATTGCCTATCATTTCTACCTGATGTCTGTTCCATTTGCACAACAGCAGGAGAAATTGATTCACAACCAATGGTGATTCATAACTGGACAGGTTTATTTCACAGAAGTATGATTACATTCTGTTGTTTAATTGTGTAATTATATCACTGTAGTGTTATCTCCTAAATTTGTATTTTAATTAGTAATTTGGCACATTCCATGTTAAAGTAGGATCAATGGGGGTCATGAGTATTCCTAGCCACACAGATGAAGCACATAAATAAGTTATAGTCATAAAAGAAGAAACAAAGTGACCCATACATCATAGTGAATTTAGCATGTAGCATGATGAAAGTGTGCAAACCAGCAACACGGTGATGCTCATCTCCTACTATTTTCTCAAAGCAGGAAAAAAGCATTAGAGATGGAAAACATTAATTTACTGTATCTCCTTTTTATTCTTCTACATTCCATTATTGTCTATAGGGAGGTACTTTGATGGAACTCAGCAGTGTTTTATAAAAACACAACTCAAAAGCTAGAAACAAAAGGTCTTTTGGGGCAAAATCTTTAAGGCAAAAAAAAAAAAGAGCTGCCTCGAGAAAGAGAGCTATGGGATCATTATACATATCTACTGAGGAAAACGTGAGGAGCAGAAGAGCTGAGGCTGAAAAAGACACAGGCTTTGTGGAGCACGTGTTATATAATGCAGAAAGTCGCTTAATAAATACACCCTTTTGTTTTAAGAATACACACGAGGCACTGAAATTTGTTCAGCTCTGGGGCAAGCAGGGTTTGAGTGGCAGCTGAGCAATTGGCCTGCAGGCTGGTTTGATTTTAATGATTTGGATCAACGTCGGAAGCCAGTCATCCACCACAGAGGTCAGTGCAGCAAAGTCTGAGGCTGTGAAATAAGGAAACAGAGCTGTCATTCTCTGTTGTGTTTCATAGTGGAAGCGGGTGATTTCAAGAGGCAAAATCATGATTGACAGTCAGGCTTCACTTGAGGTTCTGCATCAGATAAAGGTCTCATAGTTCCAAAAGTCAAGCTGAAAGAAAATATGGGAGATAATCATAGTTTAGATTTTTTTTAGGATATGGAATTTATTTGTACAATGGCGAGTCACAATGTAAGTCAATAAAGACTAAGACTGTATGATCAAAATGTGACCATGGTGGGTGAAATTTTTTTTTGTATTACAACTTGCTTGATTCAGCAGATTTTTTGGACCTGTTGACTTGTGAAATAGAATGTTTTAATGACATTTATTCTATCTGAACCTTCAAGAACAAAAGACAAAGGAAATGCCATTGCATTGCTCATATCTCTTCATGACTACTACATCCCCATCACCAATCTTTCCAACACTCTACACCTTGACACATCCACATTTCTTTCATATTTTCCTGATACCATTACACACAGGACCTCAACTATAATCATTCATTCTCCTTTGTCCTCTGTACACTCTTGTATTAGAGTTTTTCTGCTATATCTTCTCCTTTCTGGACATCCCTTTCTTAAAACATTTGCCACTCTTGAACCAAGAAAGCTATAACACTTAACCTACCTTGATCTACTGTAAGTTCTCTCCTTTAACTGCTTTTCTAAAACTACCTAAACTGGCAAGGCTGCTACTGCTTACTTGTTCTTTTAAATGGACTGTGTCATCAGAAAATGACCTACTGGTAAAATCCTTTTTTATGGTAAGTGTGTTTTAAGAATTTTGTAATTGTTAAATGTAAAAATTCTGATATCTTGTAGATTTCACAAGGAGTCTCATAATAGACTGATCCTTCCTGTTATGTAGAGATCACTTCTCAGCAGTTTTCTTATTACCATCTCAGATAGGATTACACCAATATATAGATACCCATGATTCACAAGAGGTGATGATGGTCACAACCTACCTTCTCCACTTTCCTGCACAATGACCTCTTCACTGGTCACAGAGCATGCCTACAATGCTCTCCCATAGAAGTCAATGAGTCATCTCCAGACTAAAGGCTCCTATGGTCCAAGCAAATCTCTCAACTACTGTTAACAGAGCAAAATAGTAGTTCATTAGCAATATGGCCCACATAACAATGTAGTAAAAATAAAATACAAAAAAAACCTTACAAAAATTAAAACACCGCAGGCTCTTGCTGATTAACGTGCTTTCATAGAAAATTGTACTAAATAAGCCCCAAAATGCCTACATTGCCATTCTTTTACTCCATTTTCTGTTTGTCATAAACAAAAACATGTACCTTTATCAATACACTGAATTTATGGTGCCTATTTAAAAAGCATCAGCCTGTTCTGCCAGAGAGGAGTCCAGCTTATTCATGAGCAGATGTTAGCCCGCCCACCTGTAGCTCATTCAACCTATTACTTTGAATAGGTAGAAACCTAAATGACATGTGGACGGGGCTTACTGTGGATGGGCAGGACTAACACCTGCTCACGAATAAACTGGACTCATCTCTGGCAGAACATGCTGCAAAATTCCAGATTTGAGCATTAAGGGTGACATATCTGAAAAGTGGTGTATCCATGCCAGTTTTAGGCACATTAAATCAGCGTAAAGTGCGCCTGAAAGTCCGATACTTTCTAAAAACTGGCATCAGGTATAGCTTGCATAGAAAATTAGGTGCATTGCGGCGAGAAAGATGCATTGCACCGAAAAAGGCGCATTGTGCAACTCGCGGCGCATAGCATATCATCGGTAGTATATGTAATGCGCCTATCAAGGCGCATTACATATCCCGATGGAGGCGCATAACATATGTAATGCGCCTCAATAGGCACATTGCGCGACGGGGGCACACAGTGTATCATATTTAGGTGCATTACAAAGTGTCGTACCCGGTGTATAATGCGCCTAGTTCTGGTGTATGACAGTTCATTTACAACAAGAATATGGCATCAAAAGTGTTTTTGCCGCAAAATAGACCAAAAAACTGGCATTGGCAAGTTGGGACATGTTGCCCTAAATGCTCTGAAACTGTTGTATCTTGCAGAATAAGGGACACAGCACTGGAAACAGAATGTGTCACTACGTGTGTGACAAGTTCCCTTCAATATTATATTACATTATTCTACATTGCCATGGGAGGATTAACTTACAAGCCAGCTGTTACATATCAGGAGGCTTATTAGTGATTATTGCTATTAATGAACAAGTCTGAGGCTTCGTCTACACCGCAATTTTAAAATGGCGTCCAAAATCCGAGGGCATTTTAACATTGCTGTACCGCGACTTTTGGCACGGGTTTGCATCAAAGGCCGCAGTCGGTCTTCGTAGTTCCCACCGGCCCGTACATGGGCTGCACGGGAATCCGACGGGTATTCGATGGAAGATAGAATATGTTCTAACTTCTGCTGGACAGCTGGTGGCTTCAGTAGAAAACCCATGCTGTAAAGACTACAGCATAAATTTTCTATTGAAGTTGGATTTTCGGCGGATTCAAAATACTGAATCTGCTGAAAATCTGATGAAGATCCGGTGCTGTGTAGACATGGCCTACGGCCTCGTTCACACAGCTTATTTCTGGCACGGATTTCAGCCATATTGCGTGCCATACTGCGCTGCAGTACGGCTGAAATCCGTGCCAGGCATTACGGTAATCCATAGTTCTCATAGAGAACTATGGATTCCGTCTCTCCTCCTCGCTTGGCGTATTCGGGGAGAAAGTGACATGCACATTATCCCGGCGGGATATGCGCCGAGGACAATGCATGTCTATGGGGCCGGCGAGATGCCGGCCCCCCGCCCCACGGAGCCAGCGTAAATGCGGGGCGAAATCCGTCCCCGCAATTACATTGGCAATAAGCCATGTGAACTTAGCCTAAGGGTTGTGGCTACCCATCACTGAGTCTACAGGTTGACATTTCATTTATGGCTTTGACCAATCACGTTGATTGCTGTAGAAGAGTGAATATAAAGTCACATAAAGGACCAATCAGTTATTAGCTTATAGAGGAGGTTGTTAAATAGGATTTAGGTTACTGTTTCTATTTGTACATGTAATTTCTGTACAAGTCGACCCATCACTTGGCTTCTCCAAAAAGTGTATTCCTTTCAGAAATGAGGTGCATGCTGCAGCTTTATTTTTCTTCTTTTGCCCCTTGAGACATAGCACCTAATGTAACAGCTACGCACAAATATACATTATTATGTACAGTTATCATTTTCTTCAAAATCTCTTTCTGTATGAACCGGCTTTAGGTATACAGCAAACCAGATGGTATTTTTTTTCTTTGCCCAGATGTTTACATATTAAACAAATATAAGGATAATCCTAAGAATCAGCATTTGTTAAATATAAATTAGGAGATTTCTGACCAGTGTGAAATAAGGAACTAAAACACAAAGCAGACTGTATAAATAGCAAGGATTAAAATGAGCCCAAATGAAATAAAAGCCTTCACATAAAGGCCTTCAAAAAATATTTTGCACAGTTTTTTCAGAACTTTACAATGCCAAAGTTATACAAGGAGTTGGAAATATGTAGAGCATTGTACACCATGACAAAAAATGTATCAACAGTTATTGGATGACTCACTATAGCTATAGCAGATACTGCAGCTGCTGTTGGGCCCAGAGGTTGAGGGACACTGAGGTCCGAGAACGATATACCTTTTTGGTGGCTTTCTGTTATCTAGCGCTACAATGTTGGTTCCCTGATATATGGCGCTATTATTTATACCATTAAAGGGGTTTTGCCACAAAGTAAAATTGAATAGGGGAAGTTTGAAAATTAAATAATAAACATTTTAACCATTCATCATTATTAAAAATTCTGTACCATTTTTGTTTTAGCTGCTCCTTTAGTGATCCATTGTTTACAGCTCATCTCCAGGGGATATGACCAGGGCTGTGAGCTCCTCAGTCCTGGCCAGACATGCACAGACATCACCTCTCCTCTTAGGCAACTACTGATTGTTCAAAACCCGGATGCTGTCATTTTACTCCTGTCCTTTGGACTAGTTAGTAAGTCAGAAAGTGCAAATGAAAAAAAAAAGAAACCTCAATAAGGTCTGTGCATTTATAAAGAGGAAAATAAATCCACAGGTCAAGTTCCTGCAGGGATTTGAACCAAGGACCCTTGTGCTGTAAAGCAAAAATGTTACCTCTGAGCTACAATGTAGCTAGTTACAATTCTATACATAAACAGACGTTTTTTTGACTACAGAGAAGAAAGACCTGGTGATGTCATCCTGCTGGGTCACATGATAGGCAATTCAAATAAATCACACACGCCCCCTTCTGAGCACACAGAGCTGAAGAGCTGGATACAGGAGGTATGAAATGAGATTGTGACAAAACCCCTTTAATTATTGCTATTTATGCTGCTGTTTTAGTTTCCTGTCACTAGGTGGTGAGGGCCCAGCTCATTTTGCTATGGGGTCCTCTGAATTCTAGTTACGCCTCTAGGGTGACTATAGTGAAAATGGCAAAAGATGAAAATCCTGGATACAGGACATCCTTCAGAACTTAATAGAGTACATGATTTTTTTTTTTCTCTTCAACTAGCTACCGTACCTATTTTAAAGCTAAATTTGTTTTCACCATAGTTCTGCTAATTTACAGACTGAAGATCACCTGAACAAAAATCAGTGCATTTATACTCCCAATTTATTCTACGAACTGACAAAACATTACATCTCGGAGACCGAAATCTGCAAGCCTCTCCAAGAAGTACCTCTAGGTCCACCGTCTGCGCAGTAAAATAACTGCATTTATTAACTTATCTTGCTTTATAAAGCTTTGCTTGTCAGCGACGTCTATTTGTCACCTTTAAATCGAAAACTTAACAATCTTAAAAGGACATTGTCTTTACTTCTAAAAGTGACCCTTAATGTACTTAAAAGCATCTGCCACATTCAATCTTTCAGCCTTTCCTCATGAGTGATGCACAAAGGAAAGCAGAAGATTCCTGTAAGTGTGATCGCTCCAAGGTCAGTCCTAGTCTCAGTCCTCCCGACTGTCATACCATTTAGTATTAATAATTTAGCTGATGTGACATCCAGCAACATAACCTATCTAGGGTAAAGTGGAGACTAGACAACCTCCCATGACATTCTTATTCTTTGTCTTTTTGACTCCCTTTTGTCATTGTACAGCTGAACAAAGTCTGTTCACTTTCTGAAAATGCATTTTACATTACAGATACATGCATCCTATACATTAGATACTTTTTTTTCCCCAACAACCCGTATTTCCCGGGTAAAGCAGAAGTTTCATGAAAAAAACAAAGTTTAAAGAGGGGGGTTCTTGACGGTAGTTGGACCCCCAAGTTCCTCAAAAAAAATTAAAATAAATTTTTTTTTTTCCCCCCCTTTAGGCAATGTCTACACTGCATAAAGAGAAAAAAGGGTCCCTTTATTTCTCTGATGAAAAAGGAAACCCGGGTTTTTTTCACGTTTTGGGGGTTAAAAAAAAAGCCGGGGGGGGCCGCTTCCCCTTTTTTCCCGACCCCCCCCCCCATAAAAATAGAAATTTTTTAGGGGAAAAGAGAAAAACAAAATGGAAGGAGAAAAAAACCGGGCGTATTTTTTAAAAACATGTTGTAAAATACCCCTGCCGAAAAAAAAAAAAGGGCAGAAAAAAAAGAGGGTTTGTGTAGAAAAGGCAACTCGTCTTTTTATTGCCTTTCTATAGCACCACATTTGCCCAGTTGAAATCCCCGGGGGCCTTTTAAAAAAAATAAAAAAAGGGCCCCCCAAAAAATAGGATCGAAAAAATCATGTTCAGTGTGGCTTTAGCCTTATTCTTGATGCACATGACGGAATTTTTGTGTTTTTTTTTTTTGGAATTTACTATTGGAAAAGGGAACAATGCGGGGTTTGCATCTACCCATGCCAGAGGGGGGTATGATGGGGATGATATAAAAAGGGGGCCAAAAAAATTTGGGTTTTTTTTTTGGTTTTTTTCCAAAAGGGAAAATTTCCCTGGGGTTTGGCTAAAAGGGCCTTGCCTTTTTCCCTCCCTTCCTCCCCCCCCCCCCCTCTTTTTTTCTTGTTGTTTTTTGTTTTTGTTATGCCGTAGGGCCTTTTCTTTTTTTTTTTGTTCAAACTTTTTCTGAAAGGGTTTTTTTTTTAAAATTATAAGGGTTTTACTTAGGCTTTTTTTAAAAGGGTCTGAAACTGGGCCCGCATCTCCCCCCTTTACTGCGCTAAATAGGGGGCAAGATACGTTCCCCGCCCATTAGGGTAATCCCAGTTCTCATAGAGAACTAGGGAAATTTACGTCTCCTCTCCCCGCTCGCAAAAATTACGGCGGTGGGGAGAGAATGACTTGTTTTTTATTCACCCCTTTATACGCGCTGGAAAAATGAATTCTAGGGGGCCCGGCGGACTGCCGGGCCCCCCCCCCGCCCAGGGCCCCCGAGCACACGGTTTTTAATTGCGGGGTGAAATTCGTTCCGCAATTATTCCATGTGCCCCCGGGCCTAAATTCCCCTTTTTTTGATCTTTTTAAATTTGCCGCTTTTGTTTTATCTTAAAGAATTCATTTCCCACATGTTCTATGCAAGACATTAGTGTCTTTACATGTTCTTTGCAGCGGTATTTCCTTTTTTTCTCACTGTTTTTACAGGTTTGAATTCTCGTTATTGCCATTAAAATGTTTATATACTTTGTACTACCTAAAAATTTGTACTTGATATAATATTTTGTTCACAAATAAAACTCTTTCTTGAATTTAAAAAAAAAAAAATGTTTTCAGAGTGCGTCAAAGGGAACCTTTCCCTTTTGGTATAAAAGCTAAGTTTTTTTTTAAGCAACCCAAGGAAAGGTTATCCCCCTAAAGGAAAAAAAAAACCTTAGGTGAATGCAAATAGAAAATGGATTCTATGATTTTAACCAGTATGGTAGAAAAACAAAACAAAACATGCCAAAGAACTCCACCATACTTAAAAAAAAAAGAACTCTGCCGCACTATTTTACTTCCAGTCTAATTCATTTTAAAGTAATACATGTCTTGGTTCCCCCCGTACATGTATACTTGCTATCTGATTTCACATAGCCTTTCTATTGTAAAATCTTTTTCTCTGATTTTCCAGTAAAGACACATAACTAAGATGCAAAAAACTGGAAAAACCCGACGTAAGGGAAACATTAAATACAAAAAAAATTTTGTCAACGGGAAAACCCAGTGCTTTAAACCATAGTACCCCCTGTATTCAGAGAGCTTTCTAAGACCCCCTAACATTTTTTAAATTTCCCCAAATGGGTATACTAGTTCAGATATTTTTTACGCCAAAAAAGGTATATAAATGTTTACCATTTTCCCCAAAAAATGACCCCCCTTTTTGTTGTTCCCCCTTTTTGCTCTGTGTCAATTTGGAAAATTTGCTTTGGAAATTTTAAAGAACCCCAAAGAAAAAAATACAAAAAAAAATTCCATTTTTTTTTTTTGCATAATCCCCATTTACTTTAAAAATTTTTTGGGGGGCTTTTAAAAAAACTAAAGGGGTTGTCTCCTAAAGGATTATTTTTTTATTTTAAAAGATCTTGAAAAAAAAAAGCCCTTTTGGGAAATATTTGTCCATGAACAGTGTCCTACCTATTCCTAGATATCTCCTCTTGTACGGACTGCATCAGCTCCTCAGGTCGCTATAACTACAGACCTGTTTGATCTCTCCTGATAGGCTGCCAGTGGTGGTTGTTATAGCTGCTGTTCTCAGCACTTATCCCCTTGCGGGCCCATTTTATTTCCCAAAGAAAACCCCCCCCTAAAAAAATAAAACCGAAAAAAAAAGGACTAAAGGAAAGAGGGAAAAAATGGGGGGGAGACAACCCTTTAAGAAATATTTTGAAAAAAAATTTTCCCTTTTGTGCCCCGTAGTAGACTTTTTACAACCCAAATGTTTATTGTTAGCCAATTGGCTGCAGATGAAATCCCCCCACGGGCCTTTCTGCAATTGGGGGGAACAGGAATGGGGAAGGCCCTTCAAAAATTTTGATTAAACCTTGGCACATTGGAGAGATAAGAAAAAACAAAGGGTTTTCTTTCAACAAAAAGAATTTAAAAAATTGCATTAAAATAGCAAAAAAAGTGCTATTTTTTACTCCCTGAAGTTTCCCATCATTTATCATCATTGCGACGCCACAATAACCAAAGGGCCCCCTGTTTACATTGAAACTATTATTAACTACTATTGAAGCCACTGATTGGCTGATAATGGGGAGACTGCTGAAAAGCTTTTTTCTACAGAACAGGAAAAGTGTCAGACTATTTAGGGCCCAGTGGCCAAAATAAAAAATTTTAAGGGTTTTTTTAAAAAATTTTAAAAGGGAAAAAAAAAAAATTTTCAAAAAATTTTTTTAAAAAAAATCGTTTAAATTTAAAAAAATAGGTATTTTTCAATTACACATTCCCTTTAACTGGAAGATTAATCTTTTGGAAATCCCAAGACCCCCGTTAGGGAAACCAATTCTTTTAAAAACAAATTAATTAGGAGAAGGGGTCATTAGGGCACCCCGAAATGGTAGATTTGACACCTGTACCCAAATTTTCAAAGGGAAATGGAAGACAAAAGAATTATTTCCCCTTTCAGAATGTTGGAGAAAAATAAAGATTTTGTTACACCTAAACCTTAACATGATTAATTATTTTTATTACTCAAAATCAATTTCTTCAAAAACATGCAATTTCTTCTCAGCACTGGGTAAACAAGATGCAAAAAATTTACAAAAATAGGGGTCCCTTTTTAAGTAAGGGATTGACTTCGACAGGTCTTAATTTTGCAATGGGACTGTATTCAGCACAATAATGCTTAGAGATTTGTAACAGCATGTCAGATTACTGTAATTTAGAAAGTAAGAAATTACAGTTCCCTTATGAATGAGGGCTGATCTGAAAATGTGATTTTGCTCACTTACAGATGTAAACTTGCAAGATCAACCAATAATATGCATGCACGGAAAAAAAAAAAACTGGAAAGGCCAGGTGAGGATGAATTAATTCCCTGCAACAAAAAATCCAAAAATTTTCATGTGGCAATTCAAACCCCTGGGAAATTTTTAGAAAGGGGCGCAAGCTTCATTCATTGTGATGTCAGGAGCGTGCAGAGTCTTTGTTGGTTGACATAGTGAAATTAAACTTTACTGCCAAGAGCCATGATCTCGGAGCTTTATTGTCTATAGGGGTGCTGTAAGCCATAGCAACCACATCCTGTCATCTTTGGAGTGCAGCAAGTGCTGGTTCATTATGGGGCATGTGTAGGGTTGTCAAACGGTACCTACTGAACTGAAACCAGGAGTTCTATTAAATAACAAAAAATTTGTTTTACCCGGACAGTTTAAGGGGATACGCTTCATCAGTTCGGGTGTTTTCTTGAAACTTGTTTTTTCTCATTTTTCCCGAAATCCAGGGGGCGTTTCTTCCCCCCAGTGGGGTGTTTCTTAAAATTTAAGGGGGGGACATCACCCCCCCCTTTTACCCTTAATGCTCGGGTCCCGAGTCAGTGTTCTCTTCCCCCCCCCTCACTGTCCCGAGCCACATGTCACTTTGTCCCCCTCCCCCTGCA
The DNA here is from genome assembly GCA_025379985.1 of Phyllomedusa bahiana. NCBI lineage: Eukaryota > Metazoa > Chordata > Amphibia > Anura > Hylidae > Phyllomedusa > Phyllomedusa bahiana. The sequence continues at coordinate 77,827 of JAODAL010001269.1, read as the reverse complement.
TTTTTAAATTTTTTTAAGACGTTTACATCCACACCCTGCCGTCATTAGACAGCCCCCCAAAGAAGAGCACTGATCTCCTTCCCCTCACAAACTGGGGGTTTGTTTCAGTTTTAATCCCGTTTCTACGGAAAAATCATCCAGGGCCGCACAGATCTCATTGTATTTTTAAAGCAAAGGAAACATTTTGGGACCCAGGCCCCAATTCTGCTTTTTCTGATTGTAGAAAAGCTGCGTTTTCCCGTGTTTTTTTCTGGCTGTGCAGGTGAAAAAGCGGGCCGGGCCCCCTTTTTCTGAAATAGAGGGAGGGGCCTTAAAGCCCGTCTAAGTTTACACTTAGGATGAGCACAAATTTGCTGTTTTTTTGAAATTTTAAAAAACAGCTGCAGTGTCAAATGTTTCTTCTGGGTGTGCAGAGTGAAAAAGGCCCCCCGCGGCCCCTTATTCTTTAGTGAGAGAGAAAAAGGGAAAGCGCCTTCCCGTTAATACGGGCCCGGGGGGAGGAAAAGAATGTAAATTAGTAGAGGTTTTAGCCAATGGGCATGAAAGGAGGAGGAAAATTTGACGGGCAAAAGGGGGAAATGTGTTTTTTAGAAACAGAAGATAAGGGGTCCCGTAAAATAGACAGCTTTGTAATGACATCCCAAATTTCAAAAATTGCTTGTTTTTTTAATGTTCCCCAAAATTTTGAAAGGGCCATTTTAAAGAAATGAAAAAACCCCTTTAAATTACAGTTCATCAATAGAACTTGAGAAAAATTTTACATGTTTTCCAAATTTCCCTTTTAAAAATGCAAAAATTACTTCCTGTAGCTTTCCCAATTTTTAAGCAAAACAGAGGTTGTTTTGTTGGGACACTTGGATTAAAGAAACATCAAGACAATAAGTTGCTGCCCCTTTATTTTAAAAAGGTTGCCCTATCAGGGCAACTCCTCTTAATTAGTCCTATTAGGTGAAATATGTGATTTGGATACTCCCTCTACCAAACAGAATGGACAGCCCCCCCAACAACAATGGCAGACTTTGGGGCCCTCAATTTTATTTTAAAGGGGGGGTTATCGTTTTTTAAAAATCCCCAAATGCCCCCCACCCATTGTGGAAGAAAAAAAGGAAAATTGTACTCACCCACTCCAACAATTTTGCTGGTATAGTGTTCTCCACTGGTCCTACACTGATGAGAACACATACATAAGGTGCAAATGTTTTAAGCAGGTGTGGGAAAATACCTTTGAAGTAAGAAAAGCTTTTTTAAAAAAAGTTGGGAAAGCTGGTCCAAATTTTTTTCCCGCAGCAATACCCGCCTAAAAAAACAACCAAAAAAAATTCCCAGTGGTAAATTTTTTTGGAATTGAAGAATAAATCCAAAAAATAAAAAAACTACTCCTTTAAAACATACCTTTTAATAACACTCAATTAAAATATATATCCGAGGACACCACAAAGATAGGGATAATACCCTAAGCTGTCAATTACACCAGAACCCTATAATACCTTGCCACTAACGGAGGACACGCCCGATAAGGGGCGGGGACCACGTAATTAAATCTCTACAAACTGTATACCTATTTAAGTCCCTGCTATTATATACTAGGTGAAGTCAAAAAGGAAAAAATAATACAGCTTGATTGGCGCATAATGTCTACCAAAACGGCGCAAGGTTAGTGCTAATGGCACTAGAATAAATGAAATCAGGAATTACTCAAAAGGAACCCGAAAAAAATATATCAATAGACCACTTCAAAGTTCAAAGGGTATACAAAAAGTGCCAATATTATCTGCGCCATTCAACCGAATGGTAATACGGTCAATAAGGGCGATGAAACCCAAGCGCCAGAGTAGATAATACGCTAAATTAACCCAAACGCGTTTCATCCCATTTCCAGGGATTCTAGTGGGTCAAAAGATCAAGGCAAATAATATCCATCTAGACAAAAAAAAAACAGTAATTGGTGAATACATTCAAAGAATAAATCCATTCAAAAATATTAGCTGCCCAAACCATAGCGCCAAAAACATAATACCTGAATCTCAGTCTATTCTATCGCACAGGGATTCCAGTGGAGGTCTAAACCGGGAGTTGTGTAACTCCAAATGAGGAAACTCACGATGGTGATGTGAGTATACAGCGTCCCACAATACATTCGTTCCACAGAGGAGGGTATGATAAATCCCCCCCAGGGGTATCTCACAACCAAGAGAGGAGAAATAAACGCTCCTATTACACAATATCCACAACAGTGTACTCCACGGTTAAAAATCCGGCGTCTCAAAAAGTGAAGTGCGCATGTCGGAAGATAAAACCCGGCCGACGCCCAATCACTGGTCCCACGCGCATGCGCCAATCGTGGACAGTCTACCAACATGAATGGGCGCACGCGCGGACACTAAACATGGCGGCGCCAGTATCAACACAATGTGCTCGACTGCGCCAAGAAAGAATAGCCCACAGATCGCTACGACGCATGCGCATTATCACGGACTGCGCCGCGCAGTTGTGTTTAACGCATACCAAAGATGATGTGTTGAGCCACGCATGTAAACGCCGGATGGTGGATGGCGCACAAATACAAACCTAGGCCAGGACAAATAAAACCAGAATGTGCTCGTGCACCATATATAAGGACTCCCGAAACAACTAGCACAAATGGCCATACCAAGAATGTCTAATCAAGTTGAACGTAGTACAATGAAAAGAATATATGTTAGATAAACTATAGAGTATTAGAGGCATAAAATAATCACAAAAAGGGGAAATTCAGTGTTTTAATGAGGGGTTATATAATATAAAAATATCGCAGAGGAGGATGTCCAAGAAGACATAACGACATGACCTCAGTTTAGAGCCCTTGAAATACATAATTAGTTTATATATCCATTGTGTTTCAGTTGTAAAATGAGTCTGTCAATCACCCACTCTCAAGGGGGTTTTACTAATCTCGATACCTCTGAATTGAAATAGGTCAGTCTACCATCCATGCTTTGCCAGATGTGTCTCGCAATAGTGTATCAAGTAGTTATGTCTTGGATGTCACGAATATGTTCAACCGATTGTCCTCCTCAAACTCTCAATGTGTTTCCCACATAGTTTAACCTACAAGGGCAAGTGGCTAGATAGATAACCACCAACGAGCACAGTGATGAATTCCCTTGATGGTATAATTTAAAGGGATTGTCAGTGTCTCCTAATTGTTTTGCAGTTCGTAACATATTTGACAAAATTTTACACATGCCACATTTTGAAACAAACCATTTGGTTGGTCTACTAGCCTCGCAGTCTCTCTTAGTGGCGCACAAAATGGCTTCTCACCAGTCGGTCCGGAGGCTCCGCCCTTTAAACGGTACGTGATGGAGGGGGTGAGGCAATATTTCTTCAAATCTCATCCTGCAGGATTATTCTCTCGAGTACTTCGTTGACAATACCAATAGATCTTATCTGCTGTGGAGTATTCTCCAATGATCCGAAGATAGTTTCTACTTAAACCCTCCATGCACTATCCCTGCTTAATCTTAGGGACCAAAAGACCAACCTCGGGTCCTCCTGTATCGCTTATTGATATGCCTCTTTGAAGAGAAGATTGAGGATATCCTTAGTGACAAACCTTCTCCCTAAGGTCCTTTGCCTGACTCTTAATAGTATAAGTGTCAGAGCATTTTCTCCTAACGTGTGGAGATAATATGCCCCTGAGGGATTTCCCGATCACAAGTGGATCTTGGGTGAAACTATCCCACTTAGGAGGCTGTTAGTGGCAGTCTCTTTTCTAAAATTCCTGAGTACTTAGAGTATATCAGCATTTTTGGAAATATTGAGGTCAAGGAACGATAAGGTGTATTGATTCGCATAAATGTAAATTTGTAAACCAATTGGTTATTATTTGGGACTCCAACAAAATTAGCAAAAGACGAATATCTCTTGTTCATAGTATGAAAATGTCGTCGATGTATCGCTTCCCACATCACAACGTCGATTGTCCGGGACATTATCTTCTTCCTCATTAAAGGACCATGGTGTTCTACACCAGCACCGGAGCAAATTAGCTTATGTGGAGCCATCGGGGCTCTCCCATCGCAGTGCCCTGAGCTGGTGGTAGATCTTGCGGTCAAATACAAAGATATTTTTCTCAATGAGAATTTTAGGAGGGACAGAACAAATTCACTGTGTTTATTGAACTGGGTTCCCGAGTGTCAAGAAAATAGATTTGACCGCCAAAAGTCCCTTCTCGTGCGAGGTATAGATGAATTATATTTAAACAAAAAAAAAAGCCTCGAGACATCTACATCGCACAACAGGGTATCTGGTCAATACGTTATGCCTTCATAAATTTAGTAAGTAGTGTCAGATGAGTCTCTGATATAAGGAGGGGAAACGAAATGAAAGACAAAGATCCTTCAAGTTACTGTCACATACTTGCCTCAAAATTTTGGTGTCCGACTCCCTATCCGTATATGGGCCTCCCCTTCAGGGGATTTAGTACCTTTATGTACTTTCGATAGCCATAGAACGTAGTCTTCTTAGGGAACTTCAGGTAGCACGAAAGCTTTATTCATGTTTGCAAAATTATATGGTTACTCAAACCCTAATCCATCTCCCCTTAAGTTGTACCAAAAGGGAAAACTTGGGGGTTTTTTTTCCCCAAACATTTTTGAAAGGGATTTATTTTTTAAAAGGAGGGTCTAACACATTCTATGTTTATTGGTTTCATCCACCCACAACCACTTTCCCCCCCTTATCAGGGATTTAAATGACTATTGGGGTTTATCCCTCTCTAGGTCACAAAGGGCCTGTTTTCTCACTTTTTGAAAGGTTTTGGGGGCCCTTTGTGGTCCCATTAAGACCCCTTTATTTCCCTTTAAAATTACATTTTCCCAAGAAACAAAAGTCAATTTTAAGAGTAAGGTTGGAGGGGTGGTGCCCTCTTGCTTTAAATACATAAAAGGTAAACGGTCCTCCCCCCAGAGGTCAATCTTTCTCTGACATGAGGTAAACCAAAGTTCTTCCCCCCATTTAAACCCCTTTCTATCTAAAAATATCAAAAGGGGGAGAGCCCGATCAGAAATTTTCATCATTAGGCGGAATTTTCAGAACCCAGAAAGGAGATATTCTTTCTGTGGGGTGGGGGGTAGGGGAAAGGGGGGAAAAAGGGGAGAGGGCAATTATAATAACAGAAAAATCATGGAATACAAACCCCGGGTTCGCCCATCGTCCCCCTTCTCATGCCATGGGGCCTTTTTTAAAAGGGGAACCCCCCACAATACCATTGAAAAAACAAGGAATACCCCCAGAAATAAAATTAGGGATGTTTTTACAGATCATAAATCTTTTTCCCAACGGCAAATTTCTGACACCAAAAAACGGGTTTTAAAAGGGAGGGGGTTTCATTTTTTCCCCAGGGAACGTTTTAGGGAGTTGGGGAGGGGGGTTAAAGATCTCCCCCCTTTTCGCCCGTAAGGTCAAATGGGCGAGTTTCCCTTTCCAAAAAAAAGGGATATAAAAAAGGGAGGATTTGGGTATTGATCTAAATTGATCTAAGGTGGGTAAGAATTTTGGGTTTTGGGACCTCATGTAGAGGAAGATAGACCTCTGGGGGAGGGACCGTTTACCCCCTTATGTTTTTAAGAGAAAGAGGGCACCACCCCTAAAACCCAATATTTGTTTTTGACTCGTTTTTTGAAACTGTAATTGAGGAAAAAAGGGATTTTTAATGGTTACCAGAAAATGGACCAAAAAACCCTTTTTCTAGAAAGTGAGGGGACAGGCCCTTAGTGATCTAGAGAGGGTTTCCTCAATAGTCTTTAAGTCGGTGATAAGGGGGGGAATGGGGTTGTAAATGGATGAAAAACCAATTTTCTTAGAAATGTTTTTTTAGAAAACCTTAAAGAAAAAACTGGCTTTAAGTTTTTGGAAAAGATCCACAGTTACCCTTTTGGTTTACTTAAGGGGAGGGTTTGGTTGGGGCTTTTGAGAAACCTTTTAAAAATTAAAGAAAACATGAAAAAATGTTTTCTGCTACCTGAGTTCCCTAGAAGAGTACGCTTAGGGGTACCGAAAGTACAAAAGGGTATAATCCCTAAAGGGGGGAGGCCCATAGTTTCGGGGGTTTAGGGAGTTGCCCCCAAAATTTGGGCACGTATGGGGGAAAGAAAACTTGAATTTTTTTTGTTATTTCTTTTGCCCTCTTATATCAGAGACCGTTTTTAAATTATTTCTCAAATTAAAAGGGTTTTTAAAGGTTGGGACCGGGGTTTCCCGGGTTGTGCGGTGTAGATGCCCGGGGTTTTTTATATTCTTAATATCGCAAGGGAAAAGGGACTTTTGGCGGTAAAAAATTTTTTTGACACCCGGGGCCCCAGTTAAAAAAAACAGTGAATTTGTTCTGCCCCTCTAAAATTCTCATTGGAGAAAATATCTTTGTATTTGACCGGGGTTTTTACCCAGCTCAGGGGCACTGCGATGGGGAGCCGATGGTCCCAAAATTTCGCTTTAAATTTTCTCCTGGGGTGGTGGGGGAACACCATGGTTTTAAAAGAGGAAGGGAAAAATAATGTTTTGGGCAGATTGGGGTTGTGATGGGGGGCAAAAATACTCGACGGGCTTTTTTATTTCTATGGAAAGGAGATTTGTCGTCTTTTTTGCTAAATTTTTTGGTGTCCCTTTAAATAATAAAACAATTTGGGTTTTAAAAATTTTCATTTACTGCTAATTTTTAAACCCTTATCGTTCCTTGACCTCACTATTTCCCAAAAAAGTGATTATACTCTAAGTACTAAAAGGTTTTTTTGAAAAAAGATGCCACTAAAAAGCCTCCTAAAGGGGGGATAGTTGTCACCCAAATCACTTGGGGAGGGGGAACCCTCGGGGCAATATCTCCGCCTTAGGGAAAAAATTGCTCTGACAATTTTAATTTTAAGGTCAGGCAAAAAAGGCCCCTTTGGGGGAGGGGTTTTTCACTAGAGGATATCCTCAATTTTCTCTCAAAGAGGGGATATCAAAAAGGGGTTTCAGGAAAGGGGCCGGGTTTTGGTCTTTTTTGGGCCCCAGATTAAGCAGGATAGTGATGGAGGGTTTAAAAAGGGAAAACGATCTTGGATCATTGGGAATTAAAAATCCACAGGCAGAAAAATCTATGGTTTGTCAAGAAGGGACTGGAAGGGTTTCTCCTGCAGGATGGGGATTTTGAAGGAAATATTGCCCGTACCCCCCCCTTTACGTTCCATAAAGGCGGGCCTCCGGGACCCAATGGTGAGAGCCATTTTGTGGGCCACTAAGAGAGGGCTTGGTAGGTAGACAAACCCAAAAGGGGGTTTTTTCAAATGTGGCATGTGTAAATTTTGTCCCAAAATGTTACGAAATGCCAAAACTTTGGAGCACTGACAATTTCCCTTTTTTAAAAATAACCTCAAGGGATTTATCAACTGTTGTCTCGGTTGGTGTTATCTATTAGCCAGTTTGCCCCTTTTGGGGGTTTAAACTATTTTTGGGAAAAAAAGTAGAGAGTTGAGGAGGGGAATCGGTTTAAAAAATTGGGGACCCTCAAGAAAAAAAATTGATTCACCTAAGGAGGGCAATTGGGCAAAGCCCTGATGGTTTGGACTGACGCTATTTTAATTAGGGGGTATGATTTAGTAAAAAACCCCTTTGAGAGGGGGTGGGGTTGGACAGAAACCCTTTTTTCAACGTGAAAAACAATGGAATTTTTATAAACTTTAAATTTTGTATTTCCAAAGGGGTTTTTAAAAGAAGGGATTGTGTTTAAAGGTTTTTTTGTGAATCCTCCCGGATATTTTTATAATTTTTATAACCCCCATTAAAACATGATTTTCCCTTTTTTTTGATTATTTATTTCCTTTTACCTATAGTTTTTAGTAAAATTATTTTTCAAAGTTTATTCGTTTTATGAATTTTACATGTCTTTGTTTTGGCCTTTGTTGCTAGTTTTTGGGGAGTCCTTTTTATATGGGCAGAGAAAATTCTGGTTATTTTTTCCTGGCCTTTGGGTTTGTTTTTGTGGCCATCCGTGTTTACATGTGGCTCCCCAATTCATCTTTGGTATGTTTTAAAAACACTGCGCGGCGCAAATCGTGATAATGGATGGGTTTGTATCTGTTGGGGCTATTTTCTTGGGCAGTGCAGCACTTTGTTTTTGATACTGGCGGGGCCCTGTTTTTTGGGGTCCGCGGTTTCGCCCTTCTGTTGGTAGACGGTCCCCCTGGGTTGGGGGGCTTGCCCCGGTGGGCGCAGTGAATTGGGCGTCGGCCCGGGGTTTTCTTCGCGCACTTCCTTTTTTAGACGCCGGAAATTTTAAGTGAAATAAAACTGTTTGGATATTGTGTTTAGGGGGGGTTTTTTTTCCCCTTGGTTTGGGGGGAGTTTCCCCCGAGGGGTGGATATATATTTCCCTCCTCTGTGGGACAAAGTTGTGGGAATGCCCGTATACTCACTTAAACCCTGTGAGTTCCCATCATTTGGGTTACCCAATCCCTTTTAGACCTCCACTGGAATCCCGTGGAAAAGAATTGACTGGAGTTTTAGGTATATGTTTTTGGGCTTGGGTTTTGGGGAGGGGAATTGTTTTGAATGGATTTTAATTCTTTTTTAATGGTATTTAAACCCAAATTTTTGTTTTTTTTTTTTGTAGATGGGTGTTAAATTTCTTGTTTTTTTGACCCCCTTTTGGGGAAACCCTGGGAAAAAGGGTTGAAAAAGGTTTGGGGTTAATTTAGCGTTTATTACTTGGCGCTTGGGGTTTTTCAGCCTATTGCCCGTAGTTACCGTTCGGGTTGAATGGCGCAGATAAGTATTGGCACTTTTTGTTACCCTTTGCTTTGAAGTTGGTCTATTGAGTTTTATTTTTTCAGTTTCCTTTTGGGGTGTTGATTATTATTCTAGTGCCATTAGCACAAACCCTTTGGCGCCGTTTTGGTGCAATTGCCAATCAAGCTTTTTTTTTCCTTTTTGACTTCACCTAGTAATATATAGGGGGACGTTAAATAGGATACGGTAGGAGTTAATTTGGGGTCGCCTTTTGGGCGGGTGTCTTCGTTGTGGCAGCAATACAGCCTCCCTAAATATACAGTCAATGGCATTAAGAACTATCTTCAGTGTAAAGAACAACAGGGTGGCCTGGAAGTGATGATATGGCTCCCAACATTATCAAGTCGGTCTTGGATTACATCAAGAGACAGAAGGATCTGAACAAGTCTACATCCATAGAAGATCTTTGGTAACTTCTCCAAGATGTTTGGAACAACACTCCTGCCGAGTTCCTTCAAGATCTGTGTGTAAGTACCAAGAAGAACGGATGCTGTTCTGAAAACAGGATGGTCAAACCGAATATTGATCTGATTAAGATTTCTCTTTGTTCATGCATTTTCTTAACTTATAAAAATAAGCACTTTTATTGTTTACAGCATTCTTATTCTTCAGCAATTTCCACTACTGCCTAAAACTTTTGAATTACGTTTAGTCACGTTTTTTCTGGAGCCAAAAACTAGCCCCGGGTCTGTCCATAAAAAGCAGTGATTGCTAAGTTATAAGGAATGAGAACATTCTTGGTGGCCTGGGGAAGGTGAGCACTATTTTCAATTTTTTTAATTTCAGGACAGTGGGGGAATAATAGAAAACCCCTTTTTATACATGAAGTTGTTGTAGGGCTAGATGCCAGGCTGCGGGAAACGGTGCAGCACTGATTGCGATCCCCCTGATAACTTGCTGTGACAGCTTGTGAGTGCGACGCCCACATCCTGACAGGGGGCTTTTGCACCACCCAAATGGGAGGACCCGAGGCGCTAAAATAAACCTCGGGGGCGGTATCCAGGAACCCCCATTTAAACCCCCTGAGGGTTTAATGCAGCGCCTTGATTTTTTTCCGGGCTGCTTTCCTGTGCTATTTGTTGGCTGCTTATTTGGTTTTGACCTCGGTTTTCTCCTGCCCCCGGCTGTCTTCGGGTTTTGCACCTCGCTCCCGTTTGGCTTTTACCTCGGCTTTTTTACGTTTATCCCTCGGGTTCTGATTTTGATTGGCGTTCCTGATTTGTATTGCCCCCGGGACTGTTATATTTTCCCCCTACGGCCCCAGCATTTGAACACAGGGACTGTCGCCCAGTTGCCGTCTCCCGCCTGGGGCGACTAAACGGGCGGGGACAGTGGGCGGGTTCAGCCCGGGCTCCTGCACCTCCCTTGACTGGACACTTGTTATTCCCCAGTAGGTCTTTAAAAAAAGGAATTTGGCAAGGGACCCCCTTTGATGTTTAGTCTTTAATCATTTGGAATGGGTTGTCCTGTTTGGACAGCTCAATTAAAGCCTCATTTTAGCTTTGGGTGTCATTAACTATTTTAACTTAGAAAATACAGTGAATTACTAATGGGCCCTCTTTTCCCTTTTCCACATAAAAGTATGAGGCTCTTCTGTTCTATATAGTAATAAGGAGCTTTTTTGGTCAGCCTTTTCTTGAAGGCAATATTCTAACTATATTCAGATCCTACTATGCTAAAAGGACACAAACAAACCTTCTTTTAGTCTAAAAAATGAATTATTGTTATGGATAACCTTATAAAAGGGGGGAAAAATGACAAAAAGTCAAAATTCGGCCGTTTTTACCTTCATATAGGGGTCACGACAACCAGCTCCCGCTTCAGTTCTGCTAACAGGATAACAGAACCACTTTGGCTGTAGGTATTGTGGTCAAGTCTATCAAAGTAATCGACTGATTTTTTATTAAAGTTTTATATAAATAACGTGTACCACACACAACGCTAACCAAGTCTTCAATGCACACTACAGAGCCAGTAACTGTGTTATTGAACATGTATTACCTCAAAGCGCAGATTGTTTCATCTGCAATTATTTTGAAAATTTTGGGAAAAATAAGGATGATTTATAATAAAAGGGTTTGTTTTTTGACACCAAAATGCGGGGGTTTGGAAAGTTAGGGCGGGTGGTTTTGGTTCCGCTACTGTGATTGGTGAAAAAAAAAATACGATTTAGTTATTTTCTTCACTTTTTTAACCCAATGTAAAATAACATACTGCAAACTTTTAAATTGTACTGTTTAAAAACTTGCAAAGACAATAATATAAAAAAAGGCTCAAATACAACCCAAACCCAAAAAATTGGGACACAAACAAATGTGAATAAAAACTGAAAAGCAATTGTGGAGGTCCAACATCTAAATTTTTTCAGAATAGAACTTTGTGACAGATCAAAAGTTTAATGTGAGTAAATGTAACATTTTAAAGGAAAAATATTTTGATTCAAAATTTCTCAGTTCTACAAATGCCAAAAAAAGTTGGGAAAGTAGCAAAAAGTGGGGGGGAAAATGACATAGAGCATATAAGAACGTGGAAGCCCAATCAACACTAAAATTAGGTAAATTAAAAAACTGATTGGGTTTAAAAAGAGCTACTCAGGTTGTCGTTTCTCTCTAAAGCCAAGATGGTAAGAGGATCACCAATTCCACCTTGTTGCGCAGAAAAGTAGTGCAGCAAACCAGGATGGTGTTACCCAGGTTCAAATAGCAAAGACTTTAAAGTTATATCAAAACCATACTAACATCATCAAAAGATTCAGAAAATGTGGAAAAAAATCGCGGTGGAAAGGGGGTAAAGGGCCCTTTAAAAATCTACTGGATGTCGTGATCCCCGGGGCCCCTTAAAACGTCCTGCACCTCAAACGGGGAATGCCACGGTCAAGGAAATAACGAAGGGGCCGGAATCCCTTCCAGAAAGATTGTCGTGACCCAATCCCCCGGGGCCACCCAACCGCTGCCAGCTGAAACTCTACGTGCAAAAGAGGAAGTTTTTCAAGTAAGCTCCACAAGTCAGCCGTTTGCAGGGGGCCAGGGGTTTTTTTAAAATGGAGTGTGGCAAAGGGGAAAACTGTTCTGTGGTCAGATGAGGTCACAATTTGAAGTTCTTTATGGAACAGTGGGACGGCATGTCACCCGGACCAGAGAGGAAAAGGAAAACCCCAATTGTTATCAACACCCCGTTCCGTTCAGAACCCTGCATCATGAGGGTTTTGGGGGTTGCTGGTGCTTGTGCGGGGGCATTGCATGTCGGAAAAGGCACCTTAATGCAGAGAGTAGGTTCACGTTCTAGAACAAATCTGTCCCCTTGACGTCATCTCTTTCAGGGAAGACCTTGCATTTTTTAAAAAATAAAAGCCCGACCCCATTTTGCGCAATCACAAATATGGCTAATAGGGAAGGGTCGGGGGCTGAAACGGCCCTTGAGTCCAGATCTTTTACCTATAGAGAAAAATTTTGGGGCATCATAAAGAGGAGGGGCGACACGAAGGCCCCCAAAACGATTGAACTTAGAGGCCTGTATTAGACATGAATGGGACGGGATTCCCATTTTAAACTTGAGAAACTGGGTTTTCCCCTGCCCCCGCATCTGTTGCTGTTGTAAAGGGAAAAAGGGGGGGGTGCCCACAGGGTTAAAAACGCCAGGTCCCCCCTTTTTTGGGTTGTTGACGCCCTGAAATTTTTGAAAATACATATTTTTCCTTAAAAAGATAATTCTTCAGTTTAACTTTTAAACTGTGATTTGTGTTTATTCGAATATAATATTAGATATTGGCAATCCATCATGCATTAATTTTTATTCACAATTTGTTTAGTGTCCCAACTTTTTGGGAATTGAGGTTGTATAACCTAGTATGATAAACAGAATACGGGATTAGAGGAGGAATCAATTATTAGTCTATACTAAGGATTCAATTAAATAAAAGGCTTCATAACGCAAGTGAAGACATGCTAAATCTTTTCATTTTTCCATCAGAAATCTGCATATTCAAAGGGATATATTGTGAAGACAACACATCTCCATTTTGAGGCATATGAATGTTATAGAGGACGGTCCACAGTATCCAAATATGACCCAATTCATTAAAACCTATCACTTTAGAGCCAGCGTTGGAATCTCTCCACTCTTCCAGTTATATACTTAATCACAAAGTTCTAGATCAGGCCCATAAACACCACCAAACTTCTTTATATAATCATATAATCATCAAATATTTCAAAATCCCATTAGGCAATATTAACGTTGATCTCAGATAAATAAAAATAAAACTTGTGATATGTCCTTGAAGATCGTAGTGTCCTCAGTTTTGTCCTAATAGACAAATATTGTAGACAAACGTAATAGCCATGGTGGCAGCCGAACGCCAGGTGCGACACTTCCTTTTCACGCAGGCGTTAAGTAGGCTATCCCTCCCAGTTAAGGCATACCTCTCTATTGCTCTCTCCTTATTTATCCATTATAAAGCCTGTCACATGACTGGATTTAGCCATCAAGGTGCCACTTAAAGTGTATAAAAAGGCCTTAAAGATCTAGCCTGAAGATCCAGTATGGTTCACATTGAAGCAGTCGGGATCCTATTGTGTTGCAATCCACAACCGAAACTTCCTCTATTATAAACCTATGCAATTCATTTACCTGATGTCATGCTTCGCAGAAGTGGTGTGCCACTCTAGTCTCACCAAATCTTGTAATTTCCTCTTTTTGGAGTTACGGGGCTTCCGCTTTAGATCTATAGGTGCGTATCGATGAGCGGTGCTCGTTGATGAGGACCTTTACTGCTCGACTAGTCTGGCCGAGATATACTTTACAGCAAGGGCATTTAAGTGCATCATATTATGGCTAGCGCATGTAATAATAAAAAAAAAAAAAGGCTCTAATAGTTATATCTAGAGGAGGGCACCCCTATTAATGAGTATTGAGAATCATTAACCAAGAGTGTCCACCTTCTGCCGGACATGACCAGCTATGCCATTACATGGTCACCCATTTATTTGAATTGCTTAACTTGATGCCAAAGTCCCACAAGCGCTGGATCTGTAAGGATGGTCTCTTGTGGTCTTGATGAAATAACGCTTTTTTTTTTTTTTTTTTTAACTGTAAATTTTTATTAAAGTTTTCAGTACAAAAATACTATCAACAAAGCCGTACATTAAATACCAAAGAGATACTGTGCCATCAAATCAGCAAAAACAAAGTGCAGTATAAAACAAGTAAATCTCAGTGAATTAACTAAAATACATTTCTAGTCCGCAACCCAATAGCGCCCTTCACTGGGGCAACGCTTTTATAATGTAGTAAGGATATCTCCTGCTATACATAGAACGACATGTATGATTTTTGGCGCTTAGACGCCATTGTATTGCGCATAATAGTGTAGAATGCATCTGAATCTATGAACCTGTTCTACTGCAGGTCATAAATTTGGCGCATTCTAGTGCAAAAACGACAATTCTGGCTCAGGTAAACCACTTTTAAAGTGGTCTACCTGTTCCAGCCGTAATGCGCCTGGATGTGCCATACTGAAGCTAGAAATGTGTAGAGTCATACGGTTGTAGTGTGACAGGGCTCCTGCAAGCCCCCCGATCTCAGGCGCATTACAAAGTGCCGCGGGTGCTCTGTAATTCACCTAATATTGGAGTACAAATATGCAAAGCAAAGAGAGTACGGCTCACCTCTCAACTTGTGAATATACCAAGATCTCTATTCTCAAATCAGTCCAATAGATTGCAGCTGCACGGATCCCTTGTCCATGACCGCCGGACATCCAATAGAGGCAAACAAAGCACAATGTAGCAGTGAAGTTTTAGGAGCTATAAAGGTAATGTGCTTTTTATATTAAGTATGCCCGTGAACAAGGGCGAATGCCCGAAACGCGTAGGCTACGTTCGTAGCTCTATTTTCACCCCCTGTATTTTTTATGCCTTTCTTATAATTACATTTTTCAGTCCTTTGCATAACCTTGCTGGATCAAACATTATGCTTTGTTTGCTAATATTGGAGTATGGTCGTTTTAAAAATATAGCGAACGGGGCTGCGCTAGCTCTCGGGCTGAAAAGACGCCACACTTCTGGCACAGCCATGTTCATACATTCCCCTCTTAGTCGTAGGGTAAAGGCATAACCAAAAATATCTCCTCTAACAAGTAAACCTTATTGGTTGTCTGGATCCCCTCTAAAGTCCTCCTACAAAGACAGGGGTATAACTACAGAGAGTGCCAAAGTAGAGTTGAGTCCTGGTGCTTCAGGGGCCCAAAGGCCTCTATGGCACATAAGAAAATGGCAGTATGAAATATTCTCTCAGCTCGGCCCTTTAATATTGTACCAATGATTCTGGAAGCCCCGAATTCTCTGAATTCAGACATAGCTTATAGTTGTACTTTGTTCAAGCTTCAATTACTGTGTATCAAACATATAGTAGCATGTCTAATATTGTTATAGAAGCATACACTGCATATTACTGCTATGTTTCTATGGAAACTTTGTTGGAGCATGTTGGTCCTTTCATTTGTCTTGAAAATGTTTCTTTAAAACCATTTTGAAAAAAAAAGAAAAGAACATGGCATTATTATTAACCGCACACGATAAGGGGCCCTGGCAAATACTTTGCATTAGGTCTCAGGACAACTTATACCTGTTCATAGAGCAATGGTTTTCACATCTTGGACTGATGAAGGCTGTCACCCTAAGGCTATGTTTACACGACTGATTTTGGGACGGATTTCAGTCCGTATTGCGCGCCGTACTGCGCTTAATACGGCTGAAATCCGTCCCAGTCATTACGGTAATCCACAGTTCTCAGAGAACTATGGATTTCGTCTCCTCTCCCTGCTCGCCGTATTTCGCGAGCGGGGAGAGAAGTGACATGCCGTGGATAATGAAAGTCTATGGGGCCGGCGAGCTGCCCGTCCCCCAACCCCGCTACACAGCATAATTGCGGGTGAAATCCGTCCCCGCAATTACGCCGTGGATAAGCCATGTGAACCGAGCCTAACACAAATGACTCTGCATACATATGTAGTCCCAGAAACAAAAAGGAAGGATTAGCAGGGGTCTGGCCACTGTCCTATAAGAACCACTCAACTCTGGAAATGTGATGATAGCAAAGTAAATATTGCATGTTCTAAGCAGGAAGACAGGTCATGCTGCCCATAACATTTCCGAGGGGGGAAACAAAGTCATAAAATATGTCTAGAAAAAGGTATATGTCTATATTTGGTTCTGGAGCCTTCTGGTGCTGGACATTGGACTGTACAGCCTCCTGCTGAGGAATGGCAGCTCTGTGGGTAAATGATAGACTCTGAATACAGCTGATGCCAATGCTTGAGGGTGATGAATAGACCTGAGGCAGCGTGATACATACACAGGAAGAGCGTAGTCTTTTAGGTACTATGCATTTTTACTGTAATCCTTACTATTTTATATGTGGGACTAATAAAGAGTTTCTAGGTATTTATTATGAAGTGGTTCCTCAAGTTAAAATGGTCTCAGGATATAATATTGTCACCGTACAATGGTCTCTCTCCTGGGACATTGTATCTTGAAACCACACTCACTATACAATGTCCCAGACACTGCTGATCTGCGGATCATGTGATTGACTGGAAGATCCAACCAATTATCAGGAACATTTTATTTATAAAACATCCATATTAGTGAGGTGCATGCAGTTATTAGGGGTCTAGTAGCGCCTTTCTACAAAACAGTGTGGTACTACATGTCCTGTACTGCTCTAACATGTATTAGTGAGGTGAATGAAGTGATTGGCGGTCTAGTAGCACCTCTCTACAGTACAGTGCGATACTACATGTCCTCTACTGCTCTTATATGTATTAGTGAGGTGCATGCAGTGAGTGGGGGTCTAGTGGTGCCTCTCTACAGTACAGTGTGGTACTACATGTCCTGTACTGCTCTTACATGTATTAGTGAGGTGCATGCAGTGATTGGTGGTCTAGTAGTGCCTCTCTACAGTACAGTGCGGTACTACATGTCCTATACTGCTCTTACATGTATTAGTGTGGTACATGCAGTGATTGGAGTCTAGTAGTGCCTCTCTACAGTACCGTGCAGTACTACATGTCCTGTACTGCTCTTACATGTATTATTGAGGTGCATGCAGTGATTCGAAGTCTATATCACCTCTCTACAATCCATATACATTTAAATCCAGAGAAACTCTTGAGGCTGGGCCAGACAAAATATCGGCCCCCTAACATACTAATCCCCTCTCCAAATTACCAATATATAATTCAAAGAAAACCAGAGAGTATAGGATAAAATATCAAAATTACTTTATTCATAACCCCTTGAGGAAGCGGGGTGGCATGTACAACCTATAAACATCTTTGGTAAGCAGTTGAACCATGATACTGGTACTCATTAAGATTTAAAGGACTATTCACTTTGAGGTCATCTCCCAATAAGGGGCTATTATATATAGATATAGTTTACCATCATACACTCACCGGCCACTTTATTAGGTACACCTGTCCAACTGCTCGTTAACACTTAATTTCTAATCAGCCAATCACATGGCGGCAACTCAGTGCATTTAGGCATGTAGACATGGTCAAGACAATCTCCTGCAGTTCAAACCGAGCATCAGTATGGGGAAGAAAGGTGATTTGAGTGCCTTTGAACGTGGCATGGTTGTTGGTGCCAGAAGGGCTGGTCTGAGTATTTCAGAAACTGCTGATCTCCTGGGATTTTCACGCACAACCATCTCTAGGGTTTACAGAGAATGGTCCGAATAAGAAAAAACATCCAGTGAGCGGCAGTCCTGTGGGCGGAAATGCCTTGTTGATGCCAGAGTTCAAAGGAGAATGGGCAGACTGGTTCGAGCTGATAGAAAGGCAACAGTGACTCAAATAGCCACCCGTTACAACCAAGGTAGGCAGAAGAGCATCTCTGAACGCACAGCACAGCGAACTTTGAGGCAGATGGGCTACAGCAGCAGAAGACCACACCGGGTGCCACTCCTTTCAGCTAAGAACAGGAAACTAGGCTCCAATTTGCCCAAGCTCATCGAAATTGGACAGTAGAAGATGGAAAAAACGTTGCCTAGGTCTGATGAGTCTCGATTTCTGCTGCGACATTCGGATGGTAGGGTCAGAATTTGGCGTCAACAACATGAAAGCATGGATCCATCCTGCCTTGTATCAACGGTTCAGGCTAGTGGTGGTGGTGTCATGTGTGGGGAATATTTTCTTGGCACTCTTTGGGCCCCTTGGTACCAATTGAGCATCGTTGCAACACCTTGTTGAATCTATGCCACGAAGAATTGAGGCAGTTCTGAAGGCAAAAGGGGGTCCAACCCGTTACTAGCATGGTGTACCTAATAAAGTGGCCGGTGAGTGTATATAGCCCTCTTAATATATTTTTATATGTACTATTGTCTAGAGGGCTAATGTACAGTATTACTGAATAAATCCACTACTATGCATAATTTTGTTATGATATTTGCATAATAATTTTGCTATGATATCTGTATGTATAGTCATGGGTGGAATAGAGAGTCCTGATTATTACACGGTCCTTTATGTATTATAGACTTGGTCCTGCATAAATTATTTATTTACTAGGATATGTACTTTGCCGTTGTTGTCGGATTTTTCTTAAACACTAATTTTTGTACATCTATTTTTAATGAATCATGAATAAAGTAATTTTGATATTTTATCCTATACTCTCTCATTTTCTTTGGATTATATATCACCTCTCTACAGCACACTGTGGTGCTACATGTAATCTACTGCTCTTTGCATGTGCTAGGATGAACGCCTGTTTTAGGCACAAAGTGAGGGCTCCAGTTTCTTTTTTATGGCACATTGTATATAAAATACATGACCCAAAAAAACTTCTGACCTTAAAACAAAGAGTGATTTCCAGGTTTTGGCAGCTCTTTCCAGCTGTTATATTACAGGTCTTACCGTTCTGTATTAGTTATCCGCCAAATTCTCTATAATCTTTATTTTGTGCTGTTTCAGGTTCACATTTTAGGGGCAGCGGAACCAATTGCAAGCTTTCAATAGAGTTATGGTTATCACATGCAATGGTTGTCCCAGAACCAATTAATATTGTATGTTAAAAGGACCACTGTATATTAATCTGACTACACTTCATATTTATGACACATAGCCCAATATCTTAGTATAATTTATTACTGGGTGTCCATCACTCTCAAGCATTGGCATTGCGGCTATCCATGGTCCATTTACTCACAAACCAGTCGATCATCAGCAAGAGGCTATTCTATCTGATGTCCAGCACCAGAATGCCCCAGAACCAAGTGTCCTCTACATATTCACCTGTGTCTGTTTGCTGCATCAGAGATGTTGGTTGTGGAGTGGCAGTAGGACATTGTATTTCTATTATAGAGTGCAGTGAGAATTGTGACCTCATATGTACAACTCACTAAGGTGAAAGGAATATTATCAGCTTACCTTACATTTCATTTTTTTGTTATTAGTACACAAGGACAGCACCTATTTCATTCTCCTCTATGGTACCTACAAGACCTGTATGTGTGAGGCACGATATATAAGCTTATCTATATCATACTCCATGCATGGACAGCTGTTGAGCCAATGCTAAAAATAAAATTAAAAAATTAAAAAAAAAAGCACAGAATCTCATTCTTTCCTGTTGAACAAATGCTCATTTTCTCCAGACTTAATCCTAGCTTTCTGAACACAGGACAATAGTATGCCAGGAATATATTAAAGATGCACTGCCGGTCAGGGAGACTTCTATACTAAATGCTGTCCATATGTCAGCTGACTGTGGATAATGCATGCCAGTGGGGTTTTAAATCCATTCACTGCTGGCAGATAAATCCCTTGTGGACAAGAAGCAATATCACCATGTCAAAACATTTGCTACAATCTAATATCTGCACATACACAGAGGTTTCTAGTCCGTATAGGACGGCAGAGGACAGTGCATGCATTACCAGTGACTGCTCTCCACTAGGACATAAGAGTAAACACTTAGGGCGACATGTCGAAAAGTGGCGTATCCATGCCAGTTTTCGGCGCATTAAATCAGTGTAAAGTGCGCCTCAAAGTCCGATACGTTCTAAAATCTGGCGTCAGGAATACCCTAATGCGCCTAAAAAGGCGCACTGTGCCGCAAACGGCGCATCACATCAAAAAAGGCGCATTACGCAACTCGCGGCGCATAGCATATCATTGATACTATATGTAATGCACCTATCGCGGCACATTGCCCGACAGAGGCGCATAACATATGTAATGCGCCTCAATAGGCGCATTGCACAACGGGGGCGCACAGTGCACCATATTTAGGCGCATTATAAAATGTTGTGCCCAGCGTATAATGTGCCTAGTTTTGGTGTGCGACAGTTCATTTACATATGGCATCAAAAGGAGTTTTAGCGCAATATAGACCAAAAAACTGCTGTTGGCGAGTTGGGACATGTCGCCCTTAGGGAGCACTTCCTCCCGGACCTTACTTCATTCCACTGAATAGAACAAGGAATAATATGGACTTTTGTCATGATCAAGTACAAACAGTCTCAAACCACCCAGTATGGAATTTCTAAAAAAATAAGTCACCCTTTCTTTGTTCACTATTGGCTTGGTCAAGCTTTCTGAAACTTAAATCCAAGGTCACACTTGAACCTCATTGTCATTATCCACAGTTCACAGTTTCCAAGTGAAAAATGTATTCTTACGAATACCATGAAGGGGGAAGGTGGAAGGCCCAGGATGAGGCTAGAGAGCACTATAGGGCAAACCTAGTCCAAATGGGACTAGGTTTCCAATATTTACCAAATACATATGCTTTGTGCATTGGACACAAAAGCTTGGCCTTCAAAAAACACATTCACGCCCCTGCCGCAATATACATTAGGATACATTTTGTATACATGTATTACACAGTATGCCAATCGATACCATAAATGGGGAGCACAAACATGATGTGAATGGGGCCTTACACAAGTACTATACACATAGTATAATGTTATATCCCAGGGGCACTTTCCAATATGGTCAAACATGTAGGGAAAGGTAAATGAAGACCATTACCAAATGCATTGCAGTTTAGATTTTGCTTTGTTCAGGAGCTAAAGAAGATTTTTATCTACTACTAGTGTACAAAAGTTTCTCTTAGTTACCGACCAACTCTTTCTGCTCTCCCTTATCTCTCATTGATTCATGCTGCCTTCTGACCATGATAAGTCACCCCCTGCTAAGTCTCATCTCCAGTCTTATAGGAGAGCTGATATGTCAGTCACTGCTATAGAACCATCCACAGTCTGGCCAGATAGTGTGCTTCTGAAGCTGGCTGTGGCTTTGTAAAACAACATGGTGAGAACACCCCTTTAAAAGCCTAATACAGAAGAGACTGAATGCCACCCCATACACTAAAGAAGCGGGAGTTGCATCTTGCAACATGAGGTTAGAAATGCATTAATGAAGATCCATCAACCAAGTATGAGCATCATAGACTGTTAAAAGGGTATTCTAATTTCAGCAAACATATTATATAATGATTTACATACCTTCTGTATCAATTCCTCAATACCTCTGATTGCAGTCATTCAATGTGAACCTTCATTGGTCACTTCAAGTGGATAAAATCTTCATGGGATTATTCTTCGCCAGACAGAAGATTACCAATGATAATGTATACTTGTATGAATGTCATTCATGCCTGAAGACCCTACACTTTTTTGGAATATTGGAAATGATTTATAAATGCTAGCACATTGGGAGAATTTTAGCAAAAGTGTTATAAGATGCATATATTTAGAAAATGGCTAAAATTGTAACAAACATATCAAAGTGGCATATCTGGCTTATATCACTAGGTAAACTAAACATATCATATTTGTGCTGTGTGATTGGTGGCATTTAGATACCTGATTAATCGGAGTATAAATCAGGAACATTTTATAACAATCGTGTTATGGACAATAAGACCGCTTTTCAGGTAAGGCAGTTTTTTTAATTGAGTCTTTTTGCAACCAGTCAAATACACATAATAAATTTAGAGCATACCAGCTTCCATTTCTGCTGCATTTTAGTAAATTCAGTAAATCTTCTCCTGTGTCACCACTGAGGTCAAGCATTAATCATCTGATTGATGGATTTATACAACTACGAAGATTATAATGTATTTGACATGCGCATCACTTACCTAAAAACCCTTAAAAAAAAATCCCTTAACGTTCTGGTAAAACAACCTGGCACAGCCTACCTCGATGTCAATGGTCTCATGTCTTGAATTTGTCACATATTATGACCTCGATAAAACGGTATCTTTTGCAGGCCTGTAAGGAAGTATTTGCATTTGGGACATTTTTGGCTATATGGAACAGCCTTACCTGTTGTAACACTGGTTTAGGAGAACCTCATTCTCCTGAAACCTTTACCACTGGGACCTCTACCTATCAGACATTTGTAACCTTCCAGGTGGATATACCTTAAATGTCTCAGTTGGAACTAAGTTCTATCATATAACCCTATATATCACAGAGCTCAGCTCCTCTCTTCTATCATATAACCCTATATATCACAGAGCTCAGCTTCTCTCTCCTCTATCATATAACCCTATATATCACAGAGCTCAGCTCCTCTCTGCTATCATATAACCTATATATCACAGAGCTCAGCTTCTCTCCTCTATCATATAACCCTATGTATCACAGAGCTCAGCTTCTCTCCCTCTATCATATAACGCTATGCATCACAGAGCTCAGCAACCTCTCCTCTATCATATAACCCTATAATATCACAGAGCTCATGCTTCTCTCCCTCTATCATATAACCCTATATATCACAGAGCTCAGCTTCTCTCCACTATCATATAAACCTATATATCACAGAGCTCAGCTTCTCTCCTCTATCATATAACCCTATATATCACAGAGCTCAGCTTCTCTCCTCTATCATATAACCCTATATATCACAGAGCTCAGCTTCTCTCCTCTATCATATAACCCTATATAATCGAAGCTCAGCTTCTCTCCCTCTATCATATAACCCTATATATCACAGAGCACAGCATCTCTCCTCTATCATATAACCCTATATATCACAGAGCTCAGCTTCTCTCCCTCTATCATATAACCCTATATATCACAGAGCTCAGCTTCTCTCCTCTCTCATATAACCCTATACATCACAGAGCTTTATTTCATAGTTGCTGCTACTTGCTCTCCTTGAATATAACTTACCAACGTCAGAACCTTGTTACACAAATATCAATTGATATTATTTACTCCATAAAACCTATATCGGGTTTGATTGCGATGAACAAAATCCCTGCAATAACAATAATATGTTACAAAACCTTCTTTTAATGACTCGTAAACCATAGATATTAAAATGCTTTATTTCACGTAGGAAGCAGCTTTCATCTTTTTCCCAACTGGCTCCCATTCTGCAGTGTCTACAGTTCTGTACAGAAATCAATTTATACGACTGGTCCTATGTGGAAGATTTAATATTCTGTCTGCAGCAATCATGAGCAGAAATCTGAAAAAGGCACTTGAAGTGCAGGATTGCATTAAAAATGGTTTAAAATTAACCAAAAGCAGATCTCTGAAAACAATCGCAAAATCACAGATAGGGTCGACTTTTCATCAAGGTCCACCTGGTAAAGAGACTGAATACATTTTGGTGGAGCGTTAGAGCATGTTTGTTATTTGAGGCATTGAGACACCAGAAGATCTGTACAGACTGGGAAATTATGTACATGAAATGAAATATATTCATAGTTTCTGCCCTCATCAGGCACTTCTATAAACCCCCCCCAACCTCCCTCCATTTGGAATCCATTACATTTCATGACGCTTTGGTGATGCTCGTCCTCTGCTGGTCTTGGTATGATTTAGAGTCCTCCCATGGACGAGGCCCTCGGATGTTTTTCCATTCATCAAATGTCTTTTCCTTCAGTTTCTGCATAAAACATAACATAAAACCAATGACGTTCGCCACAAATAACAGAGAATAAAATAGGATTCAGTACATTAAAACCTTGACAAATACGTGAGTCATGGCAGCAAAGCAAAAAGCGTGTCCAACTAAAATATACTATGAAGTGAACGATGGGCAGCGGCAGAAAATAGTTTTCTCAAGAAGATATTTAATTTTACAATAAAACACTAAATGCTTACCCCAATTTTGGAAGTAAGCAGCATAATTTGGCATAGGTGGCTAGTATTTATACTAAACAAACATTAAATAGGGTTAGTATGAGAGAAATCTTAAAAGATAAAAGTTAAAGGGGTTTTATCGTTTGAAGTGTTAGTGCTCTTCAGGTAGTTATATGATATTGAATTTGAATTCCAGGGGCTAGTTTCTCCTCCCAGGAGGATGTCTCTCCTCTAAGCATGCGGGTCTCTCCTCTCAGCAGGCAAGTCTCTCCTCTCAGCAGGCGGGTCTCTCCTGCCAGGAGGTTTGTCTCTCCTCTCAGCAAGCGTGTCTCTCCTCACTGAAGAGCTGTGACATCATCATTCTGGATTTGCAGTAGAAGGGGAAGGATGTCTGGACAGCTATGCAGCCTCCTGCAGTGTTCTCTTGTAGACACAAGAGAACACTGCAGGAGGCTGCATAGCTGTCCAGACATCCTTCCCCTTCTACTGCAAATACAGAATGAGATTGTCACAGCTCTTTAGTGAGGAGAGCTTTCATCTCCAGGCTACACAAGCTCCTTGCTGTGCTATAACGAATTATACACTCAGCCTGAACTAATGAAACACATGTGAGGAACGCACAATGCCCCCCCCCCCGCTTCCCCCTCGTTATCAGGCAGGAGACTGTGTGACTGTGTTATATGGAGTGAACACAGGATATAAGACTGTGTTATATGAGGGGATCTATGACTTAAACAGTCAGTAATTAGTCGGATCATTCACCTTAGAGTTGGGAGATGAGTATACAGCCAGCAGCCCTCTCACATAGCTGGTTTTACTTTCAGTTTTAACAGCTCAGAGGGGAGTAAACACAGAGTGTGCAGGCAGCCAATCACAGCAAAGGGGGCGTGTCCGGGGCATTTCCTGTCTGGGGGCGTATCCCAACAGGCTGAATGAAATGTCAGTCAGCCAATCACAGTGCAGGGGGCGTGTCCAGAGCGGAATTCATCCAGGGGCGTGTTACGACTAGCCAATCACAGAATAGGGGGCGTGTCCCGACGAGCAGTAGCAGAAATAGAAAACAGATGCACAGAAAAGCTCATATCTACTATACTAATGCAACCCAATTACAAAAGTGCTTATTTTTACTGCCCCCATAATCTGAGATATAATCTTTGTAGCAAGAAAACCCCTTTAAGCATTCATGAGCTTGAATCCCCAAATTGCTAGACTGAGCAGTCTGCAGCACTTAATAGCATTGGCATTCCCCTTTGTTTGTGGTACATTATACAATATGGATGCCACTTTTTATGGTAATCAATGGGGGGGCCATAGGGTCATCTTACTTAGGGAACAAACTAGCAGCACTCTGCAGACACGAAGATACAAATTGTGACGAAAACAGCCTTGTCCGCTGGCCCACTCGAGGGACGACGGCCTGACTTGGGGTGTATCTCAACGTTGCACGGCCCCCTAGGGGTGCACGAGGTCAGCCAGATACTGTTCCACTGTTAACCCCTGTCCACACGCGCCCAGGGAGAACACCAAGCTGCCACCAGTTTCTAGTTTAGTTATAAGACTGGTCCGTGACCGCCTTATAACAAGGCTGAAACCAGCCTTGGGGTAGCTATATATCATCGACCGAGTACTAGGCGTGTGAGGCCGATGATCAAGACAGACTAACTCAGATAAAAGTTTATAGATTTAATTAGCCTTGGAGGGCACACTAGACAAATATATACAAAGTGATAATAATATACAGGTAAGAGTAAGAGGTGCACATACAAGCATGGGTTACAGACAAAATGCAGTTAAAATGGATCAAGTTACCTTCGGGCTTGGTTCTGGGCTCACATGGGGGGCTTATGTGGCCTGGCTGCTGTGTATGGATGCTCCTGGAAATGCTCTTAGGTACCCCCCCTCCTGGATCAACGGCAGAGCCCACACGGGCTCCTGCTTATATCTGTGAGGGGACAGCCCACGTGGCAGCCCGCTTTCACGCCCCCACACACCACTGGGACGATCTAAGAACTCCTCCCACTCAGGTCATGCAGTTTCTGATACAAACACAAAAATGAACCATAACACGGCAGGGCATTGGCACAGAACGGAGCCGGTAGCACCATCAGAACCGGCTGGCCTACACGACGCCCGGATATCAGACACGCTAATCTTATGGGCTTCGTAGGTCTGGTTCTGGATATCTCGGTCCCCCTGCGCCTCAGAAACCTGGAAATGGTGGCTGTGTGTGTGGGGAGTTCCATGTTTCGAGATGTGAACTCGCCATGGACCAGTTATGAGCTGGTCGCCTATAAATCGATAAGAAAATATTGGAGACGGGTCAGCTAGGGTTGATTAATTGAAGTCTTTGAAGCTTGGAGCTTTGAGGCAGCATTTGTTCAGTGCTAATTGATGGAAATGAGGGTTATTTTGAGGTTTCCCTATGTCCTGCTGTGTGCACATCCTATGGAGAGCATTTACAATGGGTCTTTGGCTGTGCTGATTAACATGTAAATTGCTTTCCTGGGGGGTCTGACTTGTCTAGGTTGGAGAGAGGACTCATATTGAGTCAATTTTCTTCACACAAATAAATACTGAATATATAAATTACTACAAACTGAATATCTGCTACTTCTAGTGTATGTGAAAATCTGAGGCTTTTAATGCACATTTTGATCAATTTGGGAGGACTCATCCACCACTAGCAACGTGGCCTCAGTTCAGATGGAGACCTACTCTATACAGACCTGCCACTCTTCGTTCTTTTCCAGGGCTCCATTATTTTCAGAGCTGAGGGTCCTGAGAGAGATAGGTTATATAAAGAAGGTTCCCATGTGTATCAAAAAGAAATAGAAAATCCAGCTAAACATATCCAGAAATGCAGAGACTTGGCACGGACCACTGCCCCAACAATGTAAAAAAAAAATGAAAAAAGTTGGACCAGCGTAAAGTAGAAAAATAAATTAAAAGTTTATTTATGTATAATAAAAACCAAATAGCATAAGAACAGACACGCTTACACGTTTCAGGTTGCTGAATCATAGCATGAATCAAGCCACCTTGTTGATGGTGGATGGGCCCTCACAATTTGATTAAAATGTGCAGAATTTCATGTACACTAGATATAGTGGTAATACGATTTGAGTATATAATATATTCAGCGACTATCTGTACCTTGGTGTCTGCAGAGTGCTGCTAGTTTGTTTCTGCGTGTTTGAATTTGTGCGGCAGCCATAACAGGTGGCACCTCACCTATGCCATTTGCTTCACCTTATTTGGAGGTGCTGACCATTTTTGTTGTCTTGATACTAAGGTCTGCCATAATCCAGCAAAAGAGATCAGTATTAGCGGCCATATTTTTTCTATCATGTTATCGGCTGATGGTAGTAATAAAGGCAATAACATTAACACACAGAAAAGGCAAATGCACTGTGTTTTACAAAGAGTCTGGTACTGCAGGATTATCTCCATTATGGCTAACACACTATGGGGTATTGTTAAATTAGCATTACAGGAATTACGGTACTATGAAGCTGACATCATGCAACTAGTATATAATGTCAATTTTTCCCAGGATACACCTATTTTAGTAGATGTGACCAAACTATCCAGGGTGTATCTAAGTTTGCAAACACTTGTTGTGGCACCACATGTATGTGTTCCCATCTCCCATCCTCAAACTGAGAACGGCAGGCACCATTTTACTTACATTTGACTGCCATAGGACGCAGAATGACTGGAATTTCATTATGCAATTTTTAAATAACAGATATGTCTATAGTGTTCATTTGGCATCCAAAGGCACAGCTTGAAAATTTACAAAAATAACAGATTTAAAGGGAATGTGTCATCAAAAATGATTTATTGTTTAACTCACATTTTTTATGTTAAACACATTTTGTAGGAATTTTTTGTTATGTTTTTTTTTTAATTTTCCAGATCACTTTCAATATTTTTTTTTAATAATTCTTAAGTCCTGTAGTTTTCACTTTGGCCACTAGGCCTAATAATAGTCTGACACTTCCTGTTCTGTTCAGAGAGCTTTTCAGCAGTGTGCTCATTAACAGTAAAAGCAGGGTCAAGCTGAAAGGAGACACCATTGTGTACAGATAACACAGAATCCACAAGAGGAGATGTCACAGCTCCCCCTCTCCCCCTCCTTCACAGTGAAAACTCTCTATAGACGTCTATGGGACAGAATCTGTTTAAGAATCCTAGGGGCATGAAGCTGCTTTTAAAGTATCTCTCTGACTGCTGTTAAAGCAGTGCAAGCAAGAATGTCTCCCACAATCATATATAGACAGCCGACTTGAGAAATCTACAATCGGGAAAGAAAAACAGCCAAGAGGAAAAGAATATGGATCAGGGTCTTGATTTAATAAGTAAAAAAAAAAATTGGCGACATATTCCCTTTAAACTACATTATAGAATTAACAATGACCTAAAAACACGAGAACACGTAAAAAGGCACAAGTATAAAGAAAGCTAGGAGTAGTCATGAAAAATGATGTTTCCTGGCACAGGGGAACTGTTATAATATGGGAGACTGGCTGCCGTCTACATGGAACTGATAAACTTAGAAACACAATATTAAGGGATGACAATGTGTGTGTTAGAAGTTGGATGTAAACCTATAAAAACAAATGATTATATATATATATATATATTATATATATTTATATAAATATATATATATATATATATATAATATATATATTATACACTCACACAAACACACAATATGTTTAATAATATAATATATATATTATATTATATTATATAAAACAAGAAAAAACCGTGCATCACAAAGAATGTAAAAAAAAAAACCCAAGTTGTGCTTTATTCCTTGTCAGGCGACGTTTCGGTTTCCCAATAAAGGGCTAAATTGGAACCCCGAAACGTGGGCCCTGACAGGGGAAAAAAGCAAAACTTGGTTTTTTTTAAAAACATTTTTTGTGATGCAGCTTTTTTTTTTTGGGTTTTTGATGTTTTGGGATCCGGTGACGGGGGGGTTCCAAAATTCCCCGCTTGCCCCCCCCCCCGGTTCCCTGCAGTGGTCCCCCTCCCTTTTTTTATTTTTTTTTTTTTTAAAAATAAAAAAATTAAAAAAATTTAAAAATTTTAAATATAAAAAATATTTCTAATTTTTTTACCAAAAAAAAAAAATTTTTATATCCCCAAAATTTTATTAGGTAAAAAACCTGCCCAAAGGGCCGGTTAAACACTTAATTTTTTAAATCAGCCCCCAAAAAAAATGGCGGCAACCATGAAAATTTGGGGGAAAAGTGACCCCCCCGGGCCCATCTCCTCCCTTAAAAACCCGAAAATCCAGAAAGGGGGAAAAAAAAAGGTAAATTTTGAGTCCCTTTTTAAAAAAACGTGGAAGGGTTTTGTTGGGGTGCCAAAAAGGGCTGGTCTGAGAAATTCAAAAAACTGCTGATCCCGGGGTTTTTTCCCAGCCCAAAAAACCAAATCTCTGGGGGTTTTCAGAGAATGGCCAAAAAAAAGAAAAAAATCCTGAGGGGCCAGCCCCTGGGGGCGGAAATCCCTTTGTTGATCCCCAGGGGTCAAAGGAAATTGGGCAACTGGTTCGATTTGAAAGGAAAACAGTACCCCCAAATAGCCCCCCTTAAAACCCAAAGGTAGGCAGAAGAGCATCCCCTGAACGCCAGAAACGGGAACTTAGGCAGATGGGCTACAGCAGAAAGAAACCACCCCGGGGTTTCCCACTCCTTCAGCTAAAAACCCGGGAACCCTGAGGCCCAAATTTGCCCAAGCAATCAAAATTTGGACAGTAGAAGATTGGGAAAAAAACGTTCCCTGGTCTGGGCTCGTTTCTGCTGCGACTTTCGGAGGGTTTAGGGTTTTTGAATTTGGGGGCCGTAACAACATGAAAATGGATCCATCCTGCCTTGTTTAAATGGTTCGGGTGGGGTGGTGGTGTCATGGTGTGGGTATTTTTTTGGGCACTCTTTGGGTCCTTGGTCCCAATTGGATCTTTGCCCCCCTTTTGGGGAAATCTTGCACGAAAAATTTGAGGCATTTTGAAGCAAAAAGGGGGTCCAACCCGTACTGCTGGTGTACCTAAAAAGTGGCCTATGTATTTTATATTATTTTATATAATTTTATATAAAATTTAAATATATTTTATACACACAATACAGCTTTTTAACAGAAAATTTCCCACCAAAACGGGCCTCCCCATGGTTGACCAAGAAGCTGAGTGACCCCAGGTCCCATCATATCCAAGTGGTGCTGTTATTTTTGTGCAGATTTAAAAGGGTGATGGGCAGCCTTTTAGTGTTGAGCATACGCCGCACACGCTCAAATGGTTGCATGGCTGGTCCTAGAAGAAAGCCCTTGAAAGATAACACAAGAAAAACCTGCAAACGTTTGCTGAAGACAAGAATAGGGCATGGATTACTACAACTATGTCCCATGCACTGATGAAACCAAGATAAACCTATTCGATTCAGAAGGTGTCAAGCATTTGTGGCAGCAACCAGGTGAGGAGTACAGAGACAAGTGTGTCTTACCTACAGTCAAGCATGGTGGTGGGAGTGTCATAGTTTGGGGCTGCATTAGTGCTTCTGGCTGTGGGGGGCTACCCTTCATTGAGGGAACCATGAATGCCAACATGTTCTGTGACATACTGAAGCAGAACATGAACCCCTCTCTTCTGGGCCGCACGGCAGTATCCAACACGATAATGACCCCAAACACACCTCCAAGACGACCACTGACTTGCTAAAAACACGAGGGTAAAGGTGCTGGACTGGGCAAGCATGTCTCCAGACCTAAACCTAAGCATCTGTAGGACATCCTCAAATGGAAGGTGGAGGAATGCAAGGTCTCTAACATCCACCAGCTCCGTGATTTTGTCATGGAGGAGGGAAGAGGATTCCAGTGGCTGCAACCTGTGAAGTTTTAGTAAACTCCATTCCTAAGAGAGTTAAGACAGTGCTGGAAAATAATGGAAACCACACAAAATATTGACACTTTGGGCACAATTTGTCCATTTTCATTTTGGGTGTACTCACTTTTGTTGCCACTGGTTTAGACATTGATGCCTGTGTTGAGTTATTTTGAGGGCACAGCAAATTTACAATGTTATACAAGCTGTACACTGACTACTTTACATGGTATCAAAGTGTCATATCTTCATTGTTGTCCCATGAAAAGATACAATCCAATATTTACGTATATGTGAGGGGTGTACTCGCTTTTGTGAGATACACACATATACATATATGTGTCTAGTGTATAACTTCTGGCAAACAAGTTACAGCAAGGTATCCTCTTCAGAAGCTTATTGTCTCAAGAGTCCATTCTATGGCAGAGTTGGCATTATTTGAATCTACAGTGTAGATTTTCCACATGACAAACAGAAAATCCAAGGTGTGGAAAAAAAAAAAAAAAAAAAAAAAAGAACGGACGTGTCCACTCTTTCACATGCATCTTTCTCAGATTCCCGTCTGGCAGGACTGATGTGGCTTAACGCTTTTAAAACCGGGCTAGATAGCAACAAATTAGAAGTAAAAACTGCCTCTGCAAAGTAAAAATCTTCAGCAGAAATCTGAGGATTTCACCTCGGATTCTGCCAAGAATTACAAATTAGGGGCCACATGTATGAAAACGGTCTAGGTCTAAATCTCACTTTGTTGCCCACAGCAACCAATCAGAGCGCCCCTCTCATCTCCTTTAGTGCCCTGGAAGAATGAAAGGGGAGCTCTGATTGGTTGCTATGAGCTCTGATTGGTTGCTATGGGCAACAAAGTGAGTTTTAGACCTAGACAGTTTTCATACATGTGGCCCTAAGTCTTTTCTCATAAGAAAAGTGCAACATGTGAAACTAGCCTTAGACATAATAATCAAACCACTTTTTTAAGTTAAAGAGAACCTGTCACATAGATTATGCCCCCCTTGCTGAGGACAGAAAAAGCCAGTGTCAGACCTGCTGTTTCCAGCGCTGTGTCCCTTATTCTGTAAGATGCTGTAGTTTTCGTGTATGTAATGCTCAAATCTGTAGTTTTCAGCCAGAAGAGTCATTCGAAGAGTCATTCAGAGTGTCAGTTTTTTTTCAAACCCCACCCACCTGAGGCTAGCCCCGCCCACCTCAACTGATAAACCTATTACTTTGAATAGGTAGAAACATGTGAATAACTGTCAGTGGGCGGGGCTAGCCTTTGGTGGGTGGGGCTGACACCTACTCATGAATAAGATTTGAGGGGTAAATGCTCTAAAACTGCTGCATCTTACAGAATGAGAGGCACAGCGCTGGAAACAGCAGGTCTGACACTAGCTTGTGCTGCTCTCAGCAGGGAGGGCATAACCTATGTGACAGGTTCCCTTTAAAGGAGTATTTCAATCATCAACATGTATCTGCATATCACAAGGCATTATGGGAAAGGAGCTGAGAAGCTCAAGCGCCCTCTATTAGATCTAACAAATCCTCAATTTGCTTTTGACTCACTGGGTCTTTGGAAAGCAAAAGGGATATTTAGCCAAGCCAGCATCACCCATCTGTAGACAGCCGTGTCAGGGTGTTTGCCCCTGGTCAGCACAGAGCAGAGCGATGCTGGCTTGGCTGAGTGGGAGGCAATGAGTGGCTCAAAAAGGTAAGAGCTCTCCTTAGGGAGAGCGCCTTTAGGCGTGTGGAGATTCGAAATTGACTTTTGCACTCCACGAAGCATCTGCATATCACAACATGTACCTGGGTATATTATACATTATACACAAACAGCTTCATTTTCCATGTAGGTATATACTATACAGCTATTTATAAAAACTGTCTTCACATCTAGACTCTCCTCATTGTTTGTGTTCATAAAGTGACATTTGGAGGGGAGAAGTCCTTATCTTATTTGCCCTCTGCATAGACCCTTGCTGCTCTCCTAGAGCAGGGGTGGGCAATTAATTTTCCCATGGGGCCGCATGAGAAAGTGCGCTAGTTTTGGGGGGCCGGACTAATAAAAACATAGGATGAACGGGGAAAAATTCGTTTTTGGGGGATTATCTTTGTGGAAACTTACTGGGGGATGTATCTATATACCTGCATATATACTGATGGTACACAGTAAGGCAGGTATATACAGCTCTCCTCAGTAAGGTAGGTATGTAGATGTATGTCCCCTCAGTCTGGCAGGTATATACAGCTCCCCGCAGTCAGGTATATAGATATAGGTACCTGCAGGCAGGTATATAGATACAGCTCCCCTCAGGCAGGTATATAGATAGGTACAGCTCCCCTCAGGCAGGTATATAGATAGGTACAGCTCCCCTCAGGCAGGTATATAGATAGGTACAGCTCCCCTCAGGCAGGTATATAGATAGGTACAGCTCCCCTCAGGCAGGTATCTAGTTAGTTAGGGCTCCATACAGGCAGGTATATAGTTAAAGCTTCACACAGGCAGGTATATAGCTAGTTAGGTCTCCATACAGGCAGGTATATAGTTAAAGCTCCACACAGGCAGGTATATAGTTAGGGCTTCCCACAGGCAGGTATATAGATAATTAGGGCTCCTCACAGGCAGGTATAGAGATAGTTAGGTGTGTCCCCAGGCAGGTATAGAGATAGTTAGGTGTGTCCCCAGGCAGGTATAGAGATAGTTAGGTGTGTCCCCAGGCAGGTATAGAGATAGTTAGGTGTGTCCCCAGGCAGGTATAGAGATAGTTAGGTGTGTCCCCAGGCAGGTATAGAGATAGTTAGGTGTGTCCCCAGGCAGGTATAGAGATAGTTAGGTGTGTCCCCAGGCAGATATATAGTTAGGTGTGTTCCCAGGCAGGTATATAGATAGTTAGGTGTGTCCCCAGGCAGGTATATAGATAGTTAGGTGTGTCCCCAGGAAGATAGATAGTTAGGTGTGTCCCCAGGCAGGTATATAGATAGTTAGGTGTGTCCCCAGGCAGATATATAGTTAGGTGTGTCCCCAGGCAGGTATATAGATAGCTAGGTGTGTCCCCAGGCAGATATATAGTTAGGTGTGTCCCCAGGCAAGTATATAGATAGTTAGGTGTGTTCCCAGGCAGGCAGGGCTGTGGAGTCGGTAAGCCAAAGCTCCGACTCCAACTCCGACTCCTCAATTTTCCTGACACCGACTCCGACTCCCGACTCCGACTCCTCAATCTTCCTGACACCGACTCCTGGCTCCTCAATTTGCCTGACTTCCGACTCCTGATTCCGACTCCTGACTCCCTCATACACGGCGCATGTTTAAGTGATAACTTTACTGTCGTAAAATGGTAACATTAGGCTTTTTATCACCTTATGATAAAATAATCAAGCTATTTAGGTAGAACATACACTGACAAGCAAAAGGGTAACAATGTTCTGGACTGTTGACTTTCAGGCTCCATATCTTACACTCTACTACAGCTTTGTACATGAGGCTACAATCATTTTATAGACAATCATCTTACCTATCATATACATCCATTATTTAGTATTAGCATCTACTTAGTTCTGCAGATTCTTGTCATGTAACTGCATGGTTACTGTTTTGCTCCTAAAAATCTACATTTTGCTTTCAGCTCTGCCTGAATCCTTCTGGATCCTTCTGGGCTCTGGATCAGATTCAAGCATGACTTGACCAAAATCTGATCCCAGGACTCTTCTACACGAATACAGCTTTTTCTTCATCTCTAATTGTATGCTCACACAGTATATTGCGGCACGTACACCGTGTTTCTGGAGCTTGCGGTGATCAGCACATACTTAGGAGGCTCGGGGGAGCCGGCAGTACTCGAGTATATGAAGTAACTCATCTTGTAGGACACTCGCATAGAGCTCAGCATTGAGGTCACCATCGATCCTGGTCAAGTATCCAACATCTTTGGCTGTGACCCCTCCCCATATCCTCCGGCTTCTTTCACCGAACCTGACAGTTCTTCCAGCTTCTCGATCCATTAGCCCCTTCTCCCTTGATTTTCCTATTTGCCCCCATCAGAGCCCGGTCTATTGACTTTCATCTCATTGCTCTAAATCATCTGTTTCCAATCTTCCATTTTTCGTACTTTTTGGCAAACTTGAGCCGACGCTTCTTATGAAAAGATTGAAGTCGAGGCTTCTTTCCCTATTTTCAGGCCATCATTCCAGACCTGTGTGATGTATATTGCCCGGTGCTATTAGGGAACGTGGAGAACAGTTGTCTATTTTTCCCACTACCAGGAGCAAAACAGTAAAATGCAGTTACATGAGAGAATCTGTAGAACTCAGTAGATGCTAAATAGTTGAAGGTAAAAGTTTATATATGAGAGCCAAGATGATTGTCTATAAAATGATGGGGGTCTCACATTGAAAGCTGTTAGTGGACGGTGAGATATGGAGCCTGAAAGTCCCAGCAGTCAAAACATTGTTACACACTTTTGCTTTTTGATGTAAAAATATATTATGGCTATGACTTTTTGAACACAAAAACTTTAATAATTGTAAATATGAAGTCAAAAAATTTTGCTGAAATTCTGTTTGCTTTTGGGAGCAGAATCTTTTTCCCCTGTGGCAGTGCTTTGGGCCCGCTCCATGTCATCAATTAAAACTCCTCATGTGATGAGGCTTTAAGATATGGGAGCAGTAGCACTGGCCGGGACCCAATCCTCTGCTCTTGTCTCTGCATTGAACTAACTGGACCAATTTATTATATATTTTAGGAGTCGGAGTCGGTCCATTTTTTACCGACTCCGACTCCTGCAAAATGGACACCGACTCCACGACTCCGACTCCTGCAAAATAGGCACCGACTCCGACTCCACGACTCCACAGACCTGCAGGCAGGTATATAGTTAGGTGTGTTCCCAGGCAGATATATAGATAGCTAGGTGTGTCCCCAGGCAGATATATAGTTAGGTGTGTTCCCAGGCAGATATAATAGTTAGGTGTGTTCCCAGGCAGGTTTTATAGATACTTAGGTGTGTCCCCAGGCAGATATATAGTTAGGTGTGTTCCTAGGCAGGTATATAGATAGTTAGGTGTGTCCCCAGGCAGATATATAGATAGTTAGGTGTGTCCCCAGCAGTATATAGAATAGTTAGGTGTGTCCCTAGGGGAGATATATAGATAGTTATGTGTGTCCCTAGGCAGATATATAGATAGTTAGGTGTGTCCTCAGGCAGGTATATAGTTAGGTGTGTCCCCAGGCAGATATATAGATAGCTAGGTGTGTCCCCAGGCAGGTATATAGATGTAGGTGTGTCCCCAGGCAGGTATAATAGTTAGGTTGTGTCCCCAGGCAGGTATATAGATTAGTTTTGGTTTTGTCCCAGGAGATATATAGATTTGTTAGGTGTTTTCCCCAGGCAGATATATTTGATAGGTGTGTCCCCTGGCAGGTATATAGAGAGTTAGGTGTGTCCCAGGCAGATATATAAATGTTAGGTGTGCCTCCAGGCAGGTATAATAGATAGTTAGGTGTGTCCCCCAGCAGTATATAGATAGTTAGGTGTGTCCCAGCAATATATAGATAGGTGTGTCCCCAGGCAGATATATAGTTAGGTGTGTCTCCAGGCAGGGATATAGATAGTTAGGTGTGTCCCCAGGCAGGTATATAGATAGTTAGGTGTGTCCCCAGGCAGGTAGATAGTTAGGTGTGTCCCCAGGCAGGTAAAGATAGTTAGGTGTGTCCCCAGGCAGAAAGATAGTTAGGTTTGTCCCCAGGCAAGGGATATAGATAGTTTTGGTGTGTCCTCAGGCCGATATATAGATAGTTAAGTGTGTCCCCAGGCAGATAATAGAATTAGGTGTGTCCCCAGGGAGATATATATAGTTTTGGTGTGTCTCCAGGCAGGTATATAGATAGTTAGGTGTGTCCCCAGGCATGTATATAGTTAGGTGTGTCCCCAGGCAAATATATAGATAGTTATGTGTGTCCCCAGGCAGATATATAGATAGTTAGGTGTGTCCCCAGGCAGGTATATAGATAGTTAGGTTGTGTCCCCAGGCAGATAAATAGTTAGGTGTGTCCCCAGGGCAGATATATAGTTGGTGTTTCCCCAGGCGATATAGATAGGTTGTGTCCCCAGGCAGGTATATAGATAGTTAGGTGTGTCCCCAGGCCGGCTATATAGAGAGATAGGTGTGTCCCCAGGCAGAGATATAGCTTGTTTTGTGTGTCTCCTTGCTGAGATATAGATAGCTAGGTGTGTCCCCAGGCAGGTATATAGATAGTTAGGTGTGTCCCCAGGCAGGTAAAATAGATAGTTCGGTGTGTCCCCAGGGAGATATATAGATAGTTAGGTGTGTCCCCAGGCAGGGATATAGATAGTTAGGTGTTGTCCCCAGGCAGATATTTAGTTAGGTGTGTCCCCAGGCAGATATATAGATAGTTAGGTGTGTCCTCAGGCAGGTATATAGATAATTAGGTTGTGTCCCAGGCAGATATATATATTTATTTATATATATATATATATTATTTTATGGGGAAAATAAAATAACAAAACTAATACTCACCCGGCTTACCTGCTCCCGCCGAGCGTCGTCTTCTATCAGGAGCTTCCCGGCTGGTGGGCGTGATGACGTCGGGACCCCTTACGTCAGTTGGGCCCGCACAGGTTTATTACTGTGTGCGCCGGGGAGGCAGCGCCCCGGTGAGCGGAGTTCACCGCGTTGCTGCCTAATTCCCAGCAAAAGTACGCGGACGGCCCAGGGGGCATTCTCAGCAATAACCGGCCGCCCCGGGGGGCTTCAGCGCTACTATTTTGCAGCTGGGGTCGTTACGCCGCGGCCCCCCATCCGCCGGCTGGAGGGACGTGCACCGCTGGGCGGATGCGGCCCGCGGGCCTTTCTTTGCCCAGGTCTGTGGACCTAGAGTATAACAAATGGACAGAGAAATAAAAGCCCTGACTTCACCAATTCTCAGAAATGCTATTATCCAAATGCATACTTTCTTCTTATCCTCAACGGAAGATATTAAATCAATTTGGCACCAGTGTAGACCCCAATTTAGTCTCTCTCTGGCAATATTGTCCCTGTTGACCTGTTTATTACCATCAGGGAGGTCAGGCATATTCACCACATTGATTTCTAGACCATGGTTCATCCTAAATGACAAAAACAAACAAAACGCCAGCTCACCACTCCAGGTATGAGAGTCGCACGGATCCTCCAGGTAGAAGGAGATAAGTCCAAACAGAAAAAAGAAAGATGATCCAGCGAAGCAAATATAAAGGATAAAAGTTTCGAACGCGTCGGCGTTTACTTTTTTTTGCACTTTCCATCCTCTTGTGCTTGCCTAGGCCGTGCCATTGTTTTTTAAGGCATTTAAATAAAATTTTGTACTTTTATCCTTTATATTTGCTTCGCTGGATCATCTTTCTTTTTTCTGCATGGTTCATCCTAATCAGCCCAGTTTCCCACAAACTATTTTCATTTGATTTCCTTTAAAACAAGTTCAATATCCCCAAAGGTCCATTTCACTCCTGCCTGCAGGTACATTATTTAGCCAGAACTTGTTTTGACTCCTTAGTCAGTCCACAGGTAAAACTATTTGAGAGTCTTAGAGTATGTTCGCACCACGTATTGTGGCGCGTACTGTAAGCACCACAATACACCGGGTGTTTTAGAAGTACACTCTGGCTAATGCATACTTCTAAAACGCTCTGTGCTGGCTCCCATAGACTTTCACTTTCCCCGGTGCGTAAGAGCAGGGAAGATGTGACATGTCACTTCTTTCTCCCGACGTGTAATATGCAAATACTCTGTGTGAACATACCGATAGGCCTTTAGAAGAAAAGCCTCTATGTATAAATTACCTCTTCCCTCTACTGAAAACATACCCAAAAGTGGCTACAAGCCTAAATAGAAGCGTGACTTTGGTACGGAATTGCCTACCACCATCTTGCAAATAATTTGGCAGAATGTGGCCAAATCCTTTCTTTGAACCCAGTATAAAGAGAAATCAATACTGAATACCAATAATGCACTTGTATCATAACTCAGCACATTGTCACAAACTTATCAACCTCTCGATGTGCTGGAGATGCCAAAAGCCTATAAGGACCCTATTTCATATCTTTTGGGACTGTAATTTAATAACTCCTTGTCTACTGTCCAATCCCTTATATCAAAAAAAATAAAAACTACCATCGCCACGGACTCAATGCACTTATTACTAAATTTTCCACCCATACAACTTGGAATAAATAGTTCCAGGATGCACCTACATCTATTTATTCCTGCAAAATACCTTTGACTTAACTGGAAGCAAAACTCGCCTCATCAAATGTACTTCTAATTTAAGCTTTAAGATTAAAGCGATCTGTAACATGGAAAATCTAACTACCTTAATCACACTTAATTGTTTCTACCTCAGTAACGCTTGTTATGATGATTAAAGGGGTTTCCTCACTACAATGATTTGCTTTTAACACGTAAGGAAAAGGAAAATGAACACTATCACTAAATACATTGCTTTGCTGATTTTCCTTTGTTCAAAAGATAAAAGAAGATTGCATGTACTGTTAGTGCACACAAGCTGAGCAAGGTGACTAACCAACTCTGTCAGTCTGACAATTGTTAGTCACTCCCTGCTGATTCTCTAGCACAGAAGCTTTTAATTACTTAAGATAATGACAAGTTTTAAGTCTTAGAGCTCTGTCTTTGTATACTGCTAATTTAAAAATCTCCTGCAGTCATGTCACTCTAAGGCTATGTTCACACGGCTTAAAATGGGCCGTATTTCGGTCCGTAATTACGCGCCGAAGTGCGCAAATTACGGGCTGAAAAACGTCCCAGTCATTACGGTAATCCACAGTTTTTCATAGAGAACTAGGGATTACGTCTCCCCTCCTGCTCGGCGAATACGCCGATAGGGGAGATAATTCACAATGTCACTTTTTTAGCGGCGTATACACGCCGCTAGCAGTGATTCTTATGGCCGGCGAAGTGCCGGCCCCCCGATCCCGCCCCGATCACACGGCGTAACTGCGGGGAGTAATTAAGCCGTGTGAACATAGCCTAAGGGCATGTCCCCACGGAAAGGGTTTTCGGACAATTTTTCAGGCGGTTTGTGGCTTTGCAGAACGCCTGAAAAAACGGCCGAAAATTAGCACAATGGGGCTCTATGGAAAATCCGTGCAGCGGTTTTTCCGCCTGTGGGCCGCCCGAAAAACGTTGTACTTGCACAATCTTCCATCTGGTTTTCGGACGGAACATGTGCAAGCCAACGTGAAAGGGGAGGGCTTTGCTCCGCTCATCGCGGAGAAAAGCCGCCCCTCCCCAGGACCGTGTGCACAGCACACATATCGGACAAATACCGGTCGGGTAAACCGACCTGTATTTGTCCCTTGCATTGGGGATGCAGCCTAATAGAATCAGCTAGGAATATCGGAGCTGATATACCAGTCACTGCTATAGACCTTCCCACAGCCTATTCAGGAAGTGTGAGCCTCAAGCTGGTAGTGCCTCTGTGAAACAACCCTTTTAATGGGCCGCTAAGCCCAACTCAACTTGGTTATTAACTAGCGCTAACTCTCTTCAGGAAGATAAGTTAACAAACCCCAGCACTTTCTTGTTCTTCAGTGTGATCCTTATCCGCTTTCTTAAAGGAGTTGTCTCATCTCAAAGTTTCATAGGATACATGAATGAAATAATGCTGCTTGGCTCTGTCACTTCCTGGTCAAGCTGTCTGTAATTAGCATATGAGCTCCATGTATTCAGACTTCTCCGTTTCTTATGTTTATTAGTCTAGATTAAACAAATTACCTTCTCTGAGGTCTGGAGAAGCTTCTGAGCTAATGTAAACAGTAGAGTAATTACTGTCTTTTTTCTGAAAGATCAGATAACACACAAGCTCTCACACTGTGGGCCACAACCTGTGTGATGACATCTCTCCCAGCTATCAGACA
The DNA here is from genome assembly GCA_025379985.1 of Phyllomedusa bahiana. Classification (NCBI taxonomy): domain Eukaryota; kingdom Metazoa; phylum Chordata; class Amphibia; order Anura; family Hylidae; genus Phyllomedusa; species Phyllomedusa bahiana. The sequence continues at coordinate 37,093 of JAODAL010001269.1, read as the reverse complement.
GAACAAACAGCAGGGGAGAAGGAGTACACAGGTCGGTCACTTGGGAAACTAGAAAGCCCTCAAAAGGTGATAAAATCACTTGCAGCTCCTTAATAAAAAAAGATGAACAAAGCCATATATTTGGAAAACGTCTTCATTTAGTGTTCCCTACATTTTGAAAGCCATTCTTTGTAGCGAGACAACCCCTTTAACTTCTCTTTCATGTTTATTTAATGTCTTATTATCAGGACCATCTTATTCTGGTTCAGTTGTTTTACTGCCAAGACTTCTCTTAGTTCTATACTACACCACAAGTAAGAGGTGCCTCCATCTGGACACTCATAGTCCAGGGACTCTACTCTTTAATCTCCAGACAGACATAGACCATACATTTTTTACATTGTTTGTATGGACTATATTCCTTCTTTTGAATTTGTAACCCTTAGGCTAAGTTCACACTGCTAATTGCAGGGCGTACGGTATGCCCTGCAATTATGCCGGGTGTTCGGGAGTTCGCGCACTTCCGCGATGCGGGGGGAGGCGTAATCCACAGTTCTCTATGGGAACTGTGGATTACCGTAATGACTGGGACGTATCTCGCTCGCATAGGAGCGCAGTACGCCGCGAAATGCGCCCCAATTTAACCCGTGTGAACATAGCCTTACCTGTTGCCGCTCTCAAATTTTCATGTTTTTCTTTTTACTTTACGAAAAAGACAACTTCATAACAAAAGGACTGAGGAAAAGATCTATGCAAGGTTATCTTCTACCTTTGTTAGTCAAAACATACGAATTTTGTTCTCTTGCACTCATATATTTTATACATCTCTACCAAATCATTAATATGCTGTTCTCATCCAGCACAGAAATACAGCTACAAAGTGCTCAGGAAACAAAATCTCTAAACAAAGTCAAAGACCACCGACTGCCTATTCCACTACTCCAGGAAATCACACAAATCATCAGATCAAAAAAACCTAATGGATCAAGATCATTAGCAAAATGCAAAGCTCAGACCAGACGGCAGATGCTTTCAAGCATCAGACCTATTTAACTGGATAAAATAAAAAGAAACACAAAAGCTTTTAAAGGGGAAGATGTATTCCATGCCAATCTGATATTAAAGAACAGACTGCAGCGGTTTAACAATACAGTGGTCACTCCACTTACAATGTCTTCAGGAAACAATATTGTTAAATACATTGGTCCTTCCTGGGACATTATATTTTAAAACTACACTCACAATACAATGTCACAGACACTGCTGATGAGGCTCATGTGATTGATGGAAGATTTAACCAATTATCATGAACATTTTACTTGTAAACCCCATGTATTAGTGAGGTGCATGCAGTGACTGGCGGTCTATAGCGCCTCTCTACAGTACAGTGCAGTACTACATGTCCTGTACTGCTCTTACATTATTATTTGAGGTGCATGCAGTGATTGGCGGTCTAGTAGCACCTCTCTACGTACAGTGCGGGTACTAACAAGTCCTGTACTGCCTCTACATGAAATTTAGTGAGGTGCATGCTGTGAATTGGAGGTCTAGTAGCCCTCTCTACAGTACATGGGGTACTTACTGTCCTTTACTGCTCTTACATGTATTAGTGAGGTGCAGGCAGTGACTGGCAGTCTATAGCGCCTCTCTACAGTACAGTGCAGTACTACATGTCCTGTACTGCTCTTACATGAAATTAGTGAGGTGCATGCAGTGATTGGCGGTCTAGTAGCACCCCCTCTACTGTAAAATCGGTACTACTTTGTCCTGAAACTGCTCTTACATGTAATTAGTAGGTGCATGCTGTGTTTTGGAGGTCTAAGTAGCTCCTCTTCTACATTACATTTGCGTACTACATATCCTGTATTTCCCCTTTACATGTATTAGTGAGGTAAAATGCAGTGATTGGCAGTCTAGTAGCGCCCCCTTACAGTACAGTGCGGTACTACCAGTTTCCTGTACTGCCCTTACATGAAATTAGTAAAGGTGCAGGCAGTGATTGGCAGTCTAGTAACGCCTCTCTACAGTACAGTGTGGTACTACATGTTTTGTACTGCTCTTACATGAAATTATTTGGGGGTGCATGCAGTGATTGGCGGTCTATTAGCACATCTCTACAGTACAGTTCGGTACTACATGTTCTCTACTGCTCTTACATGTATTAGTGAAGTGCATGCAGTGATTGGTGGCCCTAGTACCCGCCTCTCTAAAATAAGTGTGGTACTACATGTCCTGTACTGATCTTACATGTATTAGTGAGGTGCATGCAGTGATTGGCGGTCTAGTAGCGCCTCTCTACAATATAGTGTGGTACTACATGTCCTGTACTGCTCTTACATGTATAATTGAGATGCATGCAGTGATTGGCAGCCTAGTACACCTCTCTAAAAGTACAGTGAGTTTTAACTAAATGTCCTGTACTGCTCTTACATGTTATTAGTGAGGTGCATGCAGTGATTGGTGGTCTAGAAAAGCGCTCTTTTAACAGTACAGTGTGTTACTACATTGTCCTTACGGGCTTTTAAACAGGGTATTAGTGTGGTACATGCAGTGTTTGGCAGTCTATTAGCACCTCTCTACAGTACAGTGCGGTACTACATGCCCTGTACTGCTCTTTACATGTGCCAGGATGAGCGGCTCTTTTGGTCACCAGGTGAGGGCCCCATTTTCTTTTTTGTGGTACATTGTGTATAAAGTAAATGACGCAAAAAAGCTCCTATCCTCAAAATAGAAAGTGATTTCCAGCTTCCAGCAGCTCTTTCTGATGGTATGTGTAAGATGTGTAAAGACTTGCTTTACCTATATTAGTTTTCTGCTTCAATTTCTTTAATCTTCATTTAGCATTATGTTGGATGACATTTTGGAGCTTTGCAAGCAATCACCACTTTCCCATTGAGTTATAGTTTCAACATACAATGGTCATCCTGAAATCAATGAATATTGTATATTGAGGGATCACTGTACAGATGCCAAAGAATAACTACTTAAACTATATAGGTATTTGTTCATAATACCTTGTCACTCCATACATCCCTTCCCAACAGACATCTCATCCTTTGTTCGGATGTCGTTGACTGTTTTCCCATTATTTCTAATAGATTTATACGATATGCTTGATGTCTGGCAGAGGCACACTGACGGAATCCATGATCAGTTTGTACTGTAAGGCTATGTTCACACGGTGTAATTGCAGGACGTATGTCGCCCCGCAATTACGCCGTGCGCTCCGGAGTGGGGGGGCCGGCAGCCCACCGGCCCCATAGACATTTATTATCCACAGCGTGAATAATTGACATGTCACTTCTCTCCCTGCTCGCCGTATTGTGCGAGCAGGGAGAGGAGACGTAATCCATAGTTCTCTATGAGAACTGTGGATTACTGTAATGACTGGGACGGTGCGAAATACGGGGCGAGATACGTCCCATTTTAAGCCGTGTGAACACAGCCTAACGGTAGTTGGGATAGTGGATCCTCTGGGTCACCACGAGAGATAGTACTGACCAGGCCAGGGACTGGAATTTAAGGAGCCCCCTGGTATTCACCAGAGCCTGGCACAAGGCGGGATGGTCTTGGCTACAGGGAACTCCCAGATCGCTACCCCTGATGTGGCCACCTGCAGTGACAGCCGAAATGTTGGACATAGGACTGAGGAAGCAGGCAGAGGTGACGGGTCTCAGGCAAGTACAATCATAGACAAGTAGCCAAGTCCAAGGCAAGTAGCAGATTGGCATAGCATTAGGTTTCAGCAGTGCAGGTAACACGGGAACCAGGAATCAGCGGACGAAGGTAACGGACAGCAAACAGAGGTCAGGATCACTGTTGGCGCATCACCAAACATAAGCAAACTGACTAGGAGCACAGGCAGGAAGTTCCTTAAATACTAGGAGGTGAAAGGTCATTGGCCAGGTAATTAGGTACAGTCCCTTTAAGTCTCAGCAAGCCTAGGGAGTACGGTGCTCGCACAAGATGCTGGTCGCAGCATGGACCTGAGCAGAAGTTTGGGCAGGTGAGTACTCACTGGCAAAAGGTCAGGGGCCAGACTAGGGACCGTGGCGTGGGCCGTGACATACGTATTGCACCCATTATTCTGTGTTTATGGAGGTAAGGTTTGTACTGTATCTTGGTTTTAGATAAATAAATTTTTAAATAAGAAAAAGAGAGTACAATTAGATTAACATCTAAATAAGAACGTGATGCAAAGGCTAGGACTGGAGAGTGATGATCAAACTGTTAAGTGGTTGTCCATGTCTATAAAAAAAGAAATTATTCCCCATTCCCCAAACAATTTCTTTAAGCAAATTTTCAGATGTTAGTAGTAAATGCTGCAATATGTGTAGGGTATTAAAATGCATTCTCCATGGCTAAAGTAGCTTGTATTATGGAAAATCTGTCTTGATGCTTGTTTGACAATCTTTCTGATAAAATGGTTAAAAAAAGAAGATACATAGCACTTCTATATTGCCCAAATCATTTTGTCAATGGTCAGATTACAGCCTTTGTTGCACAATATTTTTTTCTCTTTTTCTTTGCTACACGTCAACACTGGTCATAATTTCTGACAAAAATATTATTCGACTACCTCTGTTTATCTTAATGTTTTACTAGGTTCAGGAGACAAATTTTATCATAGGCCGAAAAGAAATCAGTCATGTTCCTTAACCAGAAATTGGTGCAACCATAAAAAGCCTATCAGGTACATAATTACTTCTATCAAAACTCCCAGCCCCCCTCACCAAGAACTGTAGTGACAGGACAACTTACTAGCAGGGTTGGAGAAGTAATAACCTACTTAAAGGGGTTTTGCCAAGATGTGATTTCCTCACCTAACAGGCTGATACTCCCCTCTTGAGCCTTGAAAAAAGGGGCGTTGTGTTTCTGTGTTTAAAAAAACAAGTACCTCCTCTGTGATGTCATCGCTCCACCTCCCATGCACGTTCCTGATATTCAGTCTCTGTAGTTGAGCAAACATGTTTGGCTAAACCACAGAGGAGAACTGTATTGTGCACAAGCTATATGGGTTTTCTTTTCTCCCTCTTATCTGCTCAGGAGTAAAGATAAGCTCGAGCAGTCAGTGTTCACTGACTACAGACGGGGCAGAGGGGGGTTGAGCAGGGAGCATCTGCATGTTTACTGAGATAATTACATTACAACCAGCGGATTCTCTATACAGCAGACACAGGCTTTGACACAGAAACAAAGTGCAGATGCCCAGTAACACTGCTTTTTTCTCCCCCTCCCTTCAAAGCTCGTTCCTGTGTCCTGCCTTCACATAAGAAGTGCAAACAACGCAAGCGCGGCCAGGAGCTTGCCAGATCAGCTCCTGGTCATAGCGAATGTAAACAGTAAGAAAACTAAGTCAGGCTGCAGCTCTCAGAGGCTTCACTTTTTTTAATCACATATATTTAGAAAAGTGATTAAATACCCATTTTGGAGGATCCCACGACAACATTAGATTGTGGCAAAACCCCTTTAAAAGTTACTTATCCATGATAAGACTTCCACTTTTGTATGTTGACCCCTATAAGGTGGATGTTTTATCATGGAGCTCCCACCTTGGTATTTTTATTGAGGTTCTTAATTTATTTTTCACTTTGTTGTGTCTTGATCCTATCACTCACATTGAAATACTGTATAGTCTATATTCAGATTTTGCACCCCTGGCATCCTTTCTCCTCTTTTTTTCCTCCCACTGACACCCAACCAATTATTATCAAACAAAAGCGGAGCAAAACCAAACTGGCATCTTTAAAATAAGTTGAATATATCCTACTCTGTCTTGGACCTTAGGTGACAAACTGTACATCCTTACAATCTGTTTTACATGTCCTCAGCCCAGGAACAAATCATCTTCATTAGTCTTTGCACAGCAGATAGAAAGAGTGATGATGGCTTAGATAAATGGTGTCTCCAATGAGCAGGTTTGTGTGCTAGGAATACGAGAGTGAGATGAAGAAACAGGTGGACGACTCACAAATGTCTTGCGACTGAAGAACCTGCGAGATGAGGCTCCAGATCAAGGCAGCTACCAGCTATGTATTTGTATGCACTCATACTCCCTTACTTCTAATGCCTTGTCTGTAGGATATATTGCATAAGTCAAACAGCAAGCAGAAAATTATTCTGTCCTTCATGCCATAAAAAAATAAAAATAATTTTCAAATAATTTATGGGGTCCTTCAGCACTTTGTTGGCTCTCTCTTGAAGGGGTTTTGCCATGATCTAATTTCATACCTCCTGCATCCAGCTCTTCAGCTCTGTGTGTTCAGAAGGGGGCAGTGGTGATTTGTTTAAATTACATATCATGTGACCCAGCAGGATGACATCACCAGGCCTTTCCTCTCTCTAGTCAAAGAAAGGTCTGTTTATGTTAAGAATTGTAAGTAGCTACACTGTAGCTCAGAGGTAACATTTTTGCTTTACAGCACAAGGGTCCTAGGTTCAAATCCCTGCAGGAACTTAACCTGTAGATTTTTTTCCCCCTTTATCAATGCACAGACCTCATTGAGGTTTCTTTTTTATTTACTTGCACTGTTTGACTAATTACTAAGGAGCACAGAGGACGGGAGTAGAATGACAGCACCTGGGGTTTGTACACTCAGTAGCTGCCTGAGAGGAGAAGTGATGTCTGAGCATGTGCGACCAGGACTGAGGAGCTCACAGCCCTGGTCGTATCCCCTGGAGATGAGCTGTAAACAATGGATCACTAAAGGAGCAGCTAAAACAAAAACGGTCCAGAATTCTTAATAATGATGAATGGTGAAAATGTTTATTATTTAATTTTCAAACTTCCCACGTCAATTTTACTTTGTGACAAAACCACTTTAAAGAACATTTATGGCATATCCACAGGATCCATAAAGAGCTTATAGATGGGGGTCTCATCTCTGGGACCTACACCTATGTTAAGAAAGTGTATTCATTGACCACTGTCCATTGCCTATATGTGTGTCACTCCCCATTCATTTTTATAGGAGTTGTGGAAACAAACGTAAATCTTGATTCTGTTGCAGATTTGTTGTGTGGGTTTCCTGTTGGATTATGGTTGCAACTGCTGTAAAAATGTTACACAGCAATTCCGAATTGTGTGAACTTAGCCTAATAAGCCAAACGTTCAACTCAAAAATAAGAATTTTTTTTAATGTGGACAAGCAAAAATGTCTGAAATTGCAAACATTTGCTTAGAAATATTTCAGTGTGAAATCTGAGCCTATTAGGGCATGTTCCCACGGCAGAGGACAAATACCGGTCGGTTTATCCGACCGGTATTTGTCCGGTTTGTGTGCCGTCCCCATGGCCTCGGAAGGGACGGCTTTTCTCAGCGATGAGCGTAGAAAAGCCCTCCCCCTTCACATTGACATGCACATATTCCGTCCGAAAGCCGGACGGAAGAATGTGCATGTTCAATCTTTTTCGGGCGGCCGCTGGGCGGAAAACCCGTGCTGCGCGGGTTTTCCATAGAAGCCGGTGTGCTCGTTTGCAGTCGGTTTTTCAGACAGTTTGCAAAACCGAAAACCATCTGAAAAACCGTCCCCAAGCCCGTGCCGTGGGGACATGCCCTTACTATACCATGCAAATCAGCACAGTTTGGTGGTTAGGATGTGTCTGCAATACTATCAATTACCATTGCATTGGACTATATTTCAGGACTCCCACAGTAAGCAGCTCAAGCAGGGGTCATGAACCACCGCTTGGGACCACGAGTATATAGCAATAATCTCCACCACTGCCAAAAGGCACGTCCAGAGTTCTGCCATGGGCACATCAGCAAATATAAGGTGGCAGGCACGTTTCTTAGACAGACTAGTTCATTTAATTCTGGAGTTACTTACTATGAGCTTTCAGCTACTTCATTATCCATTCATAGCTGTCCTCAGCCAACTGCATGACTTACATTAATAAGAAGACGTGTCCTTCTCTTGTTTTGTTGTACTGCATTATTTTCCTCCACATACTCAGTAGGTTATGTACTGACTCAGTTCTCAACCCTTTCGAGTGACCTTGAGGTCTAAGCTCTTCTTCATTCGCACTACTTTATTTATTTGCCTAAATATTTCCTATGCCCTCTCCCTATATTTGCATCCACCTTATCAACTGCTAGCTGAAAATGCTTGTATTAGAGATATACCCACCATGGGAATTGTAGAGGTTGCTAGCAAGAATTTCTTCACCCGGCCGCTGTGTCCTTCTCAGCATTCCAGCTCTGATGACTAATCAGGAAATTAAATGCAAATGTACGATCTGTCTCACTGACAAAAATGGATCTGAAAGCTCTTCTGCAAGGCTGCCTTCATGTTTAAAGGGAGGATAAAATATCAGATAGAAATGTGTCTACTGTTGTATGGTCAAGATTCAAGGTGGTAAATGGAGAATTAAAAACAACAGGAGAGAGTCTATACTGGAGCAATATAATATGTGAATCTCACAAAAATAAAAAAAAGTTCATTTATGTTTGTAATTAAAGGGGTTTTGCCATGAAGTAAAATTGACGTGGGAAGCTTGCAAATGAAAAACATTTTCACCATTCATTAGTATTAAAAATTCTAGACTGTTTTTGTTTTAGCTGCTCCTTTAGTGATCCATTGTTTATAGCTCGTCTCCAGGGGATACGACCAGGGCTGAGAGCTCTTCATTCCTGGCCAGACATGCTCAGACATCACCTCCTCTCAGGCAGCTACTGAGTGTTCAAACCCCAGGTGCTGTCATTCTACTCCTGTCCTCTGTACTCCTTAGTAATTAGTCAAACAGTGCAAATAAATAAAAAAGAAACCTCAATGAGGTATGTGCATTGATAAAGAGAGAGAAAAATAACACAGGCTTGGTTCCTGCAGGGATTTGAACCTAGGACCCTTGTGCCTGGAGGCAAAAACTTTACCTCTCAGCTACTCACAATGCTTTACATAAACAGACCTTTCTTTGACTAGAGAGAGGAAAGGCCTGGTGATGTCATCCTGCTGGGTCACATGATATGCAATTCAAACAAATCACACACGCCCCCTTCTGAGCACACAGAGACGAAGAGCTGGATAGAGGAGGTATGAAATGAGATTGTGGTAAAACCCTTTTAAAGTCAAATATAGCCCATATATTGTATCGCTCCCTCCTGCCTCCTCCCCCTGTATGTCCGGCGCCGGTGTGTGCGCCGCACATACAGGTCAGCGGCGCAGGGGAAGTGACGCGCGGCTGCTCTCACTTCCCCCTGCGTCGCTGAGGAGATCGTCCGGAGCGGCCGTGCTGCAGGAGCCTGGTGAGGTAAGTGGATTTTATTATTTTATTTTTATTAGCTATATGGGGGGCTCTGCCTGGCAACAATGGGGGCACTACCTGGCAACAGAGGGGACATCTACCTGGCAACAGAGGGGGCACTACCTGGCAACATAGGGGACATCTACCTGGCAACAGAGGGGGCACTACCTGGCAACAGAGGGGGCACCTACCTGGCAACAATGGGGGCACTACCTGGCAAACAATGGGGGCACTACCTGGCAAACAATGGGGGCACTACCTGGCAAACAATGGGGGCACTACCTGGCAACAATGGGGGCACCTACCTGGCTAACAAAGGGGGGCACCTACCTGGCTAACAAAGGGGGGCACCTACCTGGCTAACAAAGGGGGGCACCTACCTGGCTACAGAGGGGGCATCTACTTGGCTACAAGGGGGCATCTACCTGCCTGTAAGGGGCACTACCTGCTTATGGGGGGTTACTACCTGGCTATAAGGGCATCTACCTGGCTTTCTTCCAAAGCCGTTATGCAGTTAGGTGGAGTGGGGTGTGGCTTTTTGAAGGGGCGTGGCATACCGACAAGATGGGCGTGTCCATGCAAATTTTTGCCGCGGCGCGCTAAGCGCGCCGCCCACTACATTCTCCTGCTTTTTCATTTTCAAAAGTTGGCAACTATGTCTAAAACTCACTTTTTTGCCCATAGATTACTATGGGCAAAAGAGTGAGTTTTAGACCTAAACAGTTTCATACATGTGGCCCATGGTGTCACACACAAACTTTTCCTAATCCTTTAAATGGTTCCTCACTCTGATTCAGTAGCTACACAATCATGGGGAAGACTGCTGACCTGACAGTTGTCCAGAAGAAAGTCACTGACACCCTCCACAAGGACAGTAAGCCAAAAAAGGTCATTGACAAAGAAGCTGGCTGTTCCCAGAGCTGTATCACAGCATACTAATGGAACGTTATGTGGAAGAAGTGTGGTAGAAAAAGGTGCACAAACAACAGTGATGATAACAGCCTGGAAAGAATTGTCAAGAAAAGGCCATTCAAGAGTTTTGGAGAGACTGACAAGGAGTGGACTGCGGCTGGAGTCAGTGCTTTCACCACACACAGACGCATCCAGGACATGGACTACAGCTGTCACATTCCTTATGTCAAGCCGCTCATGACCCAGAGACACTGCAAGAAGTGTCTTACCTTGGTTAAGGAGAACAAGGACTGGACTGTTGCTCAGTGTCCAGAGTCCTGTTTTTTCAAATATACCGTATATACTCGAGTATAAGCCGAGTTTTTCAGCACAAAAAATGTGCGGAAAAATCCCCCCTCGGCTTATACTCGAGTCACTGTCTGCGCTCGGGCGCTGCGATGGCCCGTGCGCCGGCAGGGATACTTCTTGCTATATGCGACTCCTCAGGGAGCGCATATAGCAGAATCCCGAGCACAGCCGACAGCGACGGGCACTACCGTGGCCCGTCGCTGTCGGCGATCTCTTCCCCTATATGCGACTCCTCCGGAGCGCATAGAGGGGAAGATACCACTGCGGGGCAGAGAGTGAGCGCTCCCTGCTCCGCAGTGGACTCCGGACGGCCGCAAGCAGACTCGCGGCCGTCCAGAGTTGCCGTCACAGGCAGCGTGTGTCATCACGCTGCGTGCACGGCCTGATGACATCACCCCCTGCTGTCCGAGAAAATTCAGGAGAGCGCGCGGGAGGCCGGACAGCGAGGAGACGGAGCGGCGAGGGAGTTAGGTAAGTGTTTTTTTTTTTTATTATCTGCCTACACCAGCCTATACCTGCTGTGGGGGGGGTCAGCACAAAGGCAAGCACAGGCGCAAGGGTTTTAGTCCCAAAATAAAGATACGTTTATTTAACGTCCACTGGTTCAACACAAATTTAGCTTAGCTTCAGCATAAGCAAAACGGTACAACCGAAAGTCCTTGCTTCAGGTAAATAGCATGCAATATAATATGCTCCCCAATGGCAATGGCATACCTTCAGGTCCACACAGCCTCACAGCTCAGGCAGTACACAGTTCCTGGTTTCAGGTCCAGAAACACACCCCCTGACCTCCTACACCAGCTGCCTTTTATATGGCTGGTAAGACCTGGGCTGGAGTATTGGAGCGGCCGTCCCACCCAGACTCTTGGGCCGCTCCATAAAAAACCCGACCCGGACTACAAAGCAACAACTGCTCAGCAGCACTAACTGTTGCTGGCATCAAGATAAATGGGTTTTTTATATCACCGAGGCCAGCCACCTCGGTGATAAATACCTCCCGTCTATGACGGTACCTCTGACCCTTCTACATACCCCCCCCCTCTGCCCAAAGCCGAGGGGTTGGGCACCTTCTGCCACCATACAGTGCACCCTTGACAGGGCATCGGCATTGGCATGCATTTTTCCCGGCCTGTGTTCTACAAAAAATCTAAAATCTTGTAGTGCTAGGAACCACCTAGTGACCCGGGCATTGTTACCCTTTTTCTCTCGCATCCATTTTAGGGGTGCGTGGTCTGACACCAGCTTAAACCTCCTACCTAGCAGGTAGTAACTCAACGAATCCAGGGCCCCCACTTGATGGCTAAACACTCTTTCTCTATTATAGAGTCAGTTTTTCTCACATGGGGACAATTTACTGCTCAGATATACAATGGGGTGTTCTTCCCATTTATTTCTTGTGACATGACAGCCCCCACCCTACATCGATGCATCTGTCTGTACATAAATGGTCTGGCAAAATCAGGGGCCACCAACACTGGCTGTTTACAGAGAGCTTGCTTTAGGTCCTGAAAAGCCTGCTCTGCCTTGGGGGACCACTGTACCACCACCGACTTTGTGCCCTTCGTGAGGTCAGTCAAGGGTGCTGCAATCTCAGCAAAATTTGGGATGAACCTTCTGTAGTATCCCACTATACCCAAGAAGGCCCTGACCTGCTTTTTAGAGAGGGGCTGTGGCCAATTCTGGATCGCCTCCACCTTGTTTATTTGGGGCTTTATCTGACCTCTCCCCACTATATAACCCAGGTATCTGGCTTCCTCCAAACCCATGGAACATTTGTTGGGATTTATAGTGAACCCAGCCTCCCTTAGGGCATCCAGAACTGCTTGTACTTGAGGCAGATGACTCGCCCAGACTCTGCTGAAAAAGACGATGTCGTGCAGGTAAGCAGCTGCATACTTCCTATGGGGACACAATATACGGTCCATGGCCCTCTGGAACGTAGCTGGCGCTCCCTGCAACCCAAACGGCATCCGCACATACTGGTAGGATCCGTCTGGTGTGGAGAAAGCCGTCTTCTCCCTGGCTTCTCTAGACAGCGGGATTTGCCAGTACCCTTTTGTTAGGCCTAGTGTCATATAGCGTGCAGGCCCTAGCCTCTCAATCAGTTTGTCTACCCGGGGCATAGGGTAGGAATCGAACTTAGACACCTCATTAAGTTTGCGGAAGTCATTGCAAAACCTCCATTCCCCATTTGGTTTTGGTACCAGAACTATTGGACTGGACCAGCCACTCTTGGACTCCTCTATTACCCCTAAATCTAACATCCGCTTCACCTCATTGGCCACTATTTCCCGGCGGGCTTCAGGGATCCTATAGGGTTTCACATGTACCCGAACATGTGGTTCACTCAGCACCTCGTGCTCAATACCCTTTACCTGCCCTGGCACCACTGAAAATAGATCCCTGTTACGTTGCAACAACTCCCTACATTGTTGCTTCTGGGAAGGTGAAAGGGTCCCAGCAATTTTGACCGCCGCAGTATCTGGGCCTGGCTGGGCCACTACACAGGGTTCTGGGGGAGGATCTCTTTCTCTCCATGGTTTGAGCAAATTCACATGGTGTATCTGCAGGGGCTTTCTCCTACCAGGTTGGTGTATGCGGTAATTGACGTCACCCACCTTCTCCACCACCTCGTAGGGACCCTGCCATTTTGCCAAGATTTGCTCTCTACATGTGGTACCAACACAAGTACCCGATCCCCCGGTTTGAACTCTCGGATTCTGGCTGACCGATTGTATACCCGGGACTGTGCCTCTTGGGCCAGCAGTAGATGCTCTCTTACAATGGGCATGACATTAGATAGCCTATCCTGCATCTGCGCAACATGTTCGATGACACTCTTGTATGGGGTGGCTTCACTCTCCCAGGTCTCCTTCGCGATGTCAAGTAAACCCCTGGGGTGTCGCCCGTACAAAAGCTCAAACGGGGAGAACCCAGTAGACGCTTGTGGCACCTCCCTGATGGAAAATAACAAGTAGGGCAATAAACAGTCCCAGTCACGTCCATCCCTGTCTACCACCTTCTTTAACATAGATTTTAAGGTCTTATGAAACCTTTCAACTAAACCATCGGTCTGTGGGTGATAAACCGAGGTGCGCAACTGTTTAATTTTTAGGACTTTACATAGGTCCCTCATCACCTTGGACATAAACGGTGTCCCTTGGTCCGTCAAAATCTCCTTAGGTAGCCCTGTCCTGGAGAATATAAAAAACAGCTCTCTGGCAATGGATTTATATGAGGTATTTCTCAAGGGCACCGCTTCTGGGTACCGAGTCGCATAATCCATGACTACCAGAATATATTGGTGCCCTCTAGCGGACTTGACCAGAGGACCCACCAAATCCATGGCAATCCGTTGAAACAGGACTTCTATAATTGGTAAGGGCACCAAGGGGCTACGAAAGTGGGCCACCGGGGATGTTACCTGGCACCGGGGACATGACTGGCAAAACTCTTTTATTTCCTTGAAACACCCCGGCCAGTAGAACCTTTGCAACACCCGCTCCTGGGTTTTGTCCGCCCCAAGGTGACCACCCAACACATGTGAATGGGCCAGGTCTAGAACCATGCGACTGTAAGGTCCCGGTACAAGGAGCTGCTCTATTACCTCATCCCTGACTATGGTCACTCGGTATAATAAATTAATTATTTACTGTGAAGTGGGGGTACCGCTCGTCTGCCCCTGGTTCTTGGGGAACACCATCTAGTACCGTGACCTGCTCTAATGCCCCTTTTAAAGTTAAATCCCTGAGCTGGGCGGTTCCAAAATTTTCCCTGGACACCCCCAAGTCAGGTACCTGGGTCTCAGGGGTTGGCTCCTCCTCCTCCTGATCTCCCACCAATACAGACAGAGGGAATTTATCAGGGGTTTCAGCCCCTACATTACCTGGAGCCTCTTGGCTTTGGGCACGGTTAGGCGGCTCGGACTTGGCCCACAGGTCACAGATCAAGGGAAAGTCCGACCCACAATAATAGGGTGCAACAAGTTGGTGACAACCCCGACGGGGTGTGATATGGTAGTCCCGCCAGTTCCAATGTCCACTTGAGCCACAGGGTAATGCTTGGTGTCGCCATGGATACACACCACCCCCAACCGTCTCCCCGGGATCAATACATGTGGGAGTGTGGCCCTCAGCAGGGTCACCAAACTCCCTGAGTCCAGGAGTCCAGTCACATAAGTGCCATTAATGGAGACTTGGCACACCTGGGGGCCCTCTCCTTGGCTGGGTATAGCGCTGCAGACAGGGTGGGCAAACCACGAGCAGCGCCGGCCTATAGCGCACTCCATAGGCTCCGTGGACTCGGGGCACTGGGCGGCTATGTGACCGTGGTTCTGGCATCTCCAGCAGATGATGTCCCGGCCAGGACCCCTTGACCTAAGGTCAGTCCCCCGTCCGACTTGAGGACCGCGCCTCCACAGTGGCCCTGGGTCCCTTCTTGGGGCTGTCACTACACCTCCCAGCACCCCAGTACTGCGACCTCGGTCTCCCCGACTCACTCAGGGAGGTCTCGACGGCCACATAACGCTCGACTAGCCCGACGAGCTCGTCCACATTCTGGGGATCCCCCTGTGCCACCCAGCACTGTATGGGCCTCGGGAGCGAGTGTACAAACCTGTCCATGACGACCCTCTCGACCATTTGGGCAGGAGTGCAGGACTCTGGCTGAAGCCACTTCTGGACGGCATGAAACAGGTCGAACATCTGGGATCTTGTTGGCTTATCCTTGCTGTATCCCCAGCGATGCACCCGTTGCGCCCGGACGGCCAGCGTTACTCCCAGACGCGCCACAATTTCCGCCTTGAGCTTCGCATATTCTTTGGCGTCCTGCAGCGTCAAATCAAAATAGCTTCATGTGGCTCGCCGGTGAGGTAAGGTGGCTAGGCCTCGGCCCACTGCTCCGGAGGTAATTTTTCCCGGTCAGCTACCCTCTCAAACACCGTCATGTAGGCCTCGACGTCGTCCTCTGGTGTCATTTTTTGTAACGCCTCGCGTACATTTCTCCTGGCGTTGCGGTTCTCCCCTGGCGTTGGGGTGGCCTCCACTTCTCTGGCTCTGACCGACGTGGTTAACACCGCCATTTGTTGGAGAAGTAGCTTGTTGGTCTCTTGCTGCGCTCTCACCGTCTCCGTGTGAGCTTGCTGTTGCTGTGCTTGGGCCTGGACCAGGTGTTTGAGTAGCTCCTCCATGCTCTCAGACTGGTTCTTTAACCCTGTTGCTGCCTTGACCCAGGACATGCACTCCTTATTTCAGGGATGTTGCCCGCATCCGAGCACCACTTGTGGGGGGTCAGCACAAAGGCAAGCACAGGCGCAAGGGTTTTAGTCCCAAAATAAAGATACGTTTATTTAACGTCCACTGGTTCAACACAAATTTAGCTTAGCTTCAGCATAAACAAAACGGTACAACAGAAAGTCCTTGCTTCAGGTAAATAGCATACCTTCAGGTCCACACAGCCTCACAGCTCAGGCATTACACAGTTGCGGTTTTCAGGTACAGAAACACAACCACTGACCTCCTACACCAGCTGCCATTTATATGGCTGTAAGACCTGGGCTGGAGTATTGGAGCGGCTGTCCCACCCAGACTCTTGGGCCGCTCCATAAAAAACCCGAAACGGACTACAAAGCAACAACTGCTCAGCAGCACTAACTGTTGCTGGCATCAAGATAAATGGGTTTTTTATATCACCGAGGCCAGCCACCTCGGTGATAAATACCTCCCGTCTATGACGGTACCTCTGACCCTTCTAGACTGCCTATACCTAGCTTATACCAGCCTATACCTAGCCTATACCTACCTACACCAGCCTATACCTACCTACACCAGCCTATACCTAACCTATACCACCCGGGAAACCTTTTATACCTAGCCATCCCTGATTTTCCCTTCCCCTAAACCTGACTTTTCCTAGCCTTACCTGACTTACCTACTTATCCCAAACCAAAACCTTTGCTTATACCAAAAGCCCTATCCCTCCCTTTATACCCACCCTAAAACCAGCCTTAATAGCCCCTATACCCGCCTATACCCCGCCCAATACCCCCTTTATCCCCCCAACCCCTTTCCCTTTGAACATATCCTGCCTTAACCTCCTAATTACCTGCTAAGGAAAACTAAATGCCTCTGGGGGAATAACCCTTTCCCTTTCCGGCTTTTGGGGGAACTTTATACCCCCCTTAACTGTATGGGGGCCCTTTAAAACCGCCTGGTGTTTTTTGGGGGGCCCCTTTTTTTAAATTTTTGATATTTCCAAAACCCGCCGGGGTTTTTCCCCCCAAAGGTTTAAAACTGAGTCAATAAGCTTTCCCCCCGTTTTTTTCCCCCCCCCCCCGTAGGTCCCTCGGCTTAAAATGGGTGGGTTTTATACTCGAGTTATAGGGGAAAAAATTTGCATTTAAATTTTGGAAAATTTCATTTGTGGAGGGCCACAACCCAAGCGGCTTGAGGTCAAGCGTGAATTTTTCCACAATCGGAGGGTTTTGGGGGAGCCATATCATCTGCGGGTGTAGGTCCACTGTGTTGTATAAGCCCCAAAGTCAGCGCACCCATGTCCCAAAAGGAATTTTGGGGAGCACTTATGCCCCCTCTCCCCCGCTACTTTTAGGGGTGGGTTTTCCCCCCATTTTCCAGCAGGACTTGGCACTGTCCACATTTGCCAAAACTACCAAAACCTGGTTTAAAAACCCCCAGCCACTGTAAAGTTTTGGCCCATTAAAAACCTCCCCAAAAAACAAACCCCCAAATAGGGGACCCCCTTCCCGGGGGAGACACCAGACTTTTTTTTTTTTTAAAAGAATAAACCCCGAAAAACCGCAAATTTTCCTGATCCGTGATGAACTCCACCAATTGAAAACCCCGCTGTGGTCTTTTTCCCTTTAAAGGAAAATGAAACCATTTTAGGGGAAGTCCCCCTTTTTAAAAAATTTGTTTTTGCCGGGGGAGCCCAATAAAAGGCGGCAGCCTTGTTTTTTCTCATATAGAAGGCCCTGAACGGGAAGCCCCCAAATTTTTGGAATCCAAATGCCCCTATGGGAAAATTTTAAAAAAGGGAAAATGGGGTCCGGGAAGGGACAGAAAGGGGCTTTTTATCCCCATGCTTTCATGTCCCAAACCCTATTTTAGGGACTTGTAGACCTTTTTGGCTTAACTTTTGGGTTTTAAAAGGGGTTTTTCCCAAAACAAAGAAAACTTTAAAAAAGTATGGAACACTAAATGAAGACTTTTTCCCAAATATATTGCGTTGTTAACTTTTTTTGTTAAGGAGAACAAGAAATTTTTATCACCGTCTGTGCCTATTTGGTTCCCCAATTAAACCGCCCTATGTACTCCTTTCCCCCTCTTTTTTTTTATCTGATAGCGGGGGAGTGACTTTATCCACACGTTAAAATCCAAAGAGTGAGAGCTTTGTTTATATTGATCTTCGACAAATTCCTCCCTTTTTTGTTTACTTTAGCTCAAAGTTTCTTTCCACAGAGAAGGTAATTTATTTAATCTAGACTAATAAACAGAGAAGTCAACACAGAGTATATGCTAATTAAAAAGACAGCTTGACCAGGAAGTGACAGAGCAAAGCAGCATTATTTCATTCATGCATCCTATGAAACTTTGAGATGAGACAACCCCTTTAAGGCTATTAGGCCTCCTTATGGAGTCAGAAATATTGACTGTAATGTCCCTATTTCTATAGGTCATAGTTAACAGGAGATACAGAAAACTTTGTACTCTAAGAAACTTTTTATCTTCAGTCTGGAGACCTTTATGAGAAAATTAAGATTATCCTAAAAATCACGTCACGTAGCTCTGGGGATTAGGAACTCCATGCCTTATAGAGTCCTGACTGAAAACATCTACCCATATTGCCCTATGTACCTTTAAATTAAATAATAACCAAACTCACTGTATAGCAAACATTGCAGGGACAGAGGTTTCTATATCTAGTGGAGTAGGTTTCCAATCCAGACCCATGTAGAGTGCTGTTTTTTTCTGATACTTAGCAGGAGAGACGGCTAATACAAGGGTACAAAGCATAAAATATTTTCTATCCTACGGCATGATGGGAGTAAAAAACAAAAAAAAAAACCTGAAAACTTTTTTACATTGTGTTCTTGACTTTACTATTATTATAGCATTTACCACAACTTAAAAGTGTACAGTATTAAAGGGAAATACCTATGAATGAAATCCGCTCAAACGGAATAGCAGTCACCTATGGGTCAAAGCAATCCTGCGGGCACTGAGCAATCTTCATATTGTAGGGAGATGGAAAAGATGACAAAACAGCAATCTCAAGTCCAATACCACCTCTATTGAACACTACCACAGTCCGTTACAGAACTACGGAGGTACTCATGTTGCAAGTGAATGGCTAAGACGTCTATAGCCGTATCTGCAGCTTGCAGAGAAATAGAACAACATAAGCTGAGGCCTTTAATATGTCAGTAAGAGCGCGGTATCACTTCTGCCAAGCATCCGTCCTGCCGCTCTGCCCTCAGCCCTGTGCCAATTAAAGGCTTGTATCCAGTGTACCACAGAATAGCTTTTTAGTGAGCCTAATATCCTATATACAAACGTGTACCTGTTAAAGGGAATCTGTCGCAATTTTATTTTTTTACTTATTAAATCAAGCCCCTCATCCATATTCTTTTCCTCTCAGCCGTTTTTATTTCCTGATTGTAGATTACTCTAATTCGGCCGTCTATATATGATTGTGGGGGAAGACATTCTTGTTTGCACTGCTTTAACAGCAGTCAGAGAGGTACTTCCCAGCAGCTTAATGCACATAGGAGCCTTAAGACGGATTCTGTCCCATAGACTTCTACAGGAGAGTTTTCTAGTCATGCTCTGTGACCTGGGAAGAAATCACTGTGCAGGGGGTGAGAGGGGGAGCGTGGGCTATCTCCTCTTGTGACTGGTGGATTCTTGTGTATCTATACACATTGGTGTCTTCTTTCAGTTTGACCCTGCTTTTACGGAGAGTGAGCAGACACTGAAAATCTCCCTCTACAGAACAGGAAGTGTCAAACTATTATTAGGCTTAGTGGCCAAAGTGAAAACTGCAGGACTTAAGAATCAATAAAAAATACTGAAAGTGATATGGAAAATTAAAAAAAACATAACCAAAAATTCCTAAAAAATGTGTTTAACATAAAAATGTGAGTTAAACAATAAGTCAATTTTTGATGACCCATTCCCTTTAAGGATCTCTAAGAACCAGTCTGTCTCTAAACTGTACTGAAGGCATATGGGTATCGGTCAAACCATACTACTCAGCCTGAAAAATGATTCCGGTTTTGTCGACAATTCATGTAGCTGAGCAACTTTAACCCCTTTCCAACATAGGATGTAACTGTATGTCATGATGTTGGGAAGGAAGTATGGAGCGGGTCGTTATAATTGGGACCTGCCGTTAACGATCAGAGAACTCGACTCCCGGGCCTTGTGCCTGCTTAGATGCTGCAGTAAACGTAACCACGGCATCTAAGGGGTTGAAAAGAGGTGCTCCGCACCGTTCTCTGGTCAGCCACCCTGCAATAGATTTTGGGGTGCTGACCAGTACTCATGGCAGCCAGGGGGCCCAATGAATGCCTCTATGGCTGTGATCTTACTACTCCTAACATGGCGTTTGTAAAGGTTGCCTTTTTGTACATGTTCTGCAGTACTTTACTATGCAAAACGTGTACAAGAGATCGCACTTTTGGTGAAAAGTACCTCAGGGTACTAAAAATACAATTTTTAAAAAAAAAGAAAATTTAAAAAATGTAAAAGTTCACACGGCTTTTTTTTTTTTTGGGGGGCATTTTCCCGCTTAATCCATTTTACAAAGGATTCCATCCCAAAAGGAAAAAGAGCAATCTTACTTTTAAAATGTGAACTGGGGAAAGCTCCTGAGGAGCGGCACGGGGAAATTTAGGATTTAAAAAAGGGCTTAGATAACTACGAAACAAAAAATATTAATGCGTATTTGCCATGTAAAATTTTCTGGATCCTGGTGAGGAGGCTCGGGGGTCGAGAAGGGTCTCCACTGGAGCAGATTGGTTCTTGCCTTTTTCGGGGCTTAATCATGGGGGGGCGGGGCAAAAAACCTTGTCCCCCCCTTTTCACCCACTTTTCCCCCCACCCTTGGGTTTTAACTTGTGGACATGCGTCTTTTCAACCCATATAACTATGTAACTATGGATTCGCCCCCCTTTCCCTCTTCTTACAATAAAGTGTAGGGCGCCCCCGCGAGGTAAGCTGTTATGGGGCTCCCTGGTGCCGCCCTCCCCCCCTCCTGCTTCCGGGGAGTAGCAAAAACCAGCGCCCCCAACCCGACGAAATTTGCGGGACGTATGTACCCCCCCCTTAACCCGTGTAAAATACCCCAAAATAATTTTAAAAAAATTTTAAAATTTTCAAAACTTACCTCATTTCACAAATAAAAAAATATATTTAAACAAAATTGGAAATGCTGCATCTGTAAAAATCTAATTAAAAACCATATTTATTTGTAAGGGGAAAACACTGTAGAAAAAATCAAAAAATTTAAATTTTTTCCCCCCCTAAAATTGGCCCAAAAATTTTTAATTAAAGTGAAAAAAGTTGATATACCAAAAAAATGTATCAAAAAAAAGAATTCAGTCCGCAAAAAAATGAGCCCTTACTCAGGTCTCTAAGTGGGGGAAAGAAAAAAGTTATTGGTCACAGAAAATGGTACTGCGATGCAAATTTCAAAGATTAAAGAAACCTCTACATCTCTGGCATGTTTGGAACTGTACAGAATAAAGATAACATGCCATTTATACTGCACAGTAAACGGCACAAAAATGACCCCCTCCACAAAAAAATGGCACAATCCTGTTTTTTTCATGTTCCATGCCACACACAATTGTTTTCGTTTTGTTTCCCAGTCATTTTTTGGGGGGTTTGGTAAGCGGGGAACTTAAAAAGGAGATCTTTCCTAAAAAACAACCCAAACATCTTGGGAAGATTAAAAAAAAAAAAAAAAGGGTAACGCGTAAAAAAATTGGTGTGGGGGGAGGGGGGATTTAAAGGAGGTTTCCACTTTTTCACACCCTTTATAAAGCCCAATCCTTACCCCTTTGCCTTTCCAAACAAAAACCAACCAAAACAAGATCTAAGCCCAAAAAAATTTCCCAACCACTGGTAGTGTCCAAAACTTGTACCCCTTGTTACCCCATTACATGGGGGGATTTGTTTAAAATTTTAGCACGGAAAAAATGAAAGCCGCTAAACAAAAAAGGTTTTAAAGAATACAAAAAATCGAGTCCTACCTACAAATTGTCCATGGATGTAAAAAGGATGTTCAGCCCTCGTCTTCTGCCCAGAGTCTCTCTTTTGTGAAAAAAATTGTAATGGTTCGTTTTATAAAAAAAAGGGGGTTTAATGTGGGAAGCTTGCAAATGAAATAACAAACATTTTTTCCCATTCATTATTTTTAAAAATTCTGCACCGTTTTTTTTTTAGTTCTCCTTTTGGATCCAGTTTACACTGTCTCCCCGGGGATAGGGCCAGGGGTGAGAAACTCCCCAGTCCCGGTCAGACGTCAGCCCCACCTTTATTCTTAGGCAGCATGAGTGTTCAAACCCAGTGCTGTCATTCTAACCCCGGTTTTCTGTTCTCCTTGTATTTTGGGCAAACGTGCAAAAAATAAAAAAAAAACCTCAATGAGGTTGGCATTGATTAAGAGAAAAAAAATAAGGTTTGGTTCCGCAGGATTGAACCGGGCCCTTGGGCTGGGGGCCCAAAAAATTTACCCCCAGCACTCACAAAACCCAAATTTCATTTACTAGAGAAGGAAAGGGGATAGTGATGTCTTTCCCGCGGGTCACATATAGGCAATTTAAACAATCCCACGCCCCTTCTGAGCAACAGAATGAGGTGGTGCCGAGGGTAGAAATGAGTTGTGCAAAACCCTTTAAAAGGGCACTGACACAGACATTTAAGTACTGTAAAGAGAGTCGGAAAAGGTGCTGCAAGATTTTATTCAAAGAACCCAAAAAACTATAAAAATCAAGCAAAATTTTTTTAAAAAACCCCAAAAAAATGTTCTGGGGAAATCTGTATGTATACAATATATAAAGCACTAAAATTTGTCATGCCATGTGCTCAGCCATCTGCACGTAACATATTTAAAAATATATAATAACCTAGAAATAGGCAGTGAACTGGCACAGGGTAATACTGACACGTGCAATTACAAGCTTTAAAGAAACACAGACTGAGAGCAGATGTGACTATGATGAAACTGTGTCACCGACATAATAACAAGATGTGCAAAATTACAGACTACAAGAAACCACTGAGCCCTTTTTTTTCCCGCCTAAAAAGCCTCAAAAGAAACCGACCCCTCCCCCCCCCCCAAAAATTTTTCTTAACATGCTACATTTATTATCACACCAAACTGGAGTAAAGCCCCCATTTGCTAGATAGAAGCACTTTTATATTATCTCCTCTTTTAATCCCAGCATTTGTAACTGCCGTCCCCTGGCCCAATGCAGATTTTAAGGGGGTTGCCTCCCCTTGTTGAGGGTTTAAAATTTTAGGAATGGTTTTTTTTTAATTTTTTCCCTTTTTTGAATTTTTGGCAAGGTGAGGGAAAATTTTTTTGCTTGAGTGCACTAAGGGTTCCCCTGTTTACGTCCTGCTCTCCCCCTTTTGATTAGGCAAGATCAGGGGGTGATGTACGCTGACTTCTTTATTACACCATAACTATGCAGATTTGCTGTTTAAGACCTTTGGAGAATTGGGTAATTATCCACGTGGCGGTGTTAATGACAGTCATACTGATTTTTACAAAGGAAGAGATAGGTAAATGTAGTTTTCATCTGCAATATTTGTCGTCCCAATGACAAAAGGACCCATTCTGACTGACAGAATTCACAGTCTTCTGGTCACAAATTTACATATAAAATGGACAGATCCTGAGAGACTCAACGCTACTGAAGGACAAAGCTATGAGTGAGAAGCTTTACTAGCTCGGGATTACAGTAAAAGTACAATTCTGCATCTTTGTAAAGTGTTTTTTTTCCCATCACTATGCACCATGAAATACAAGCCCTCTAGCATGTGGTCTGCATTCATGCTCCTGTACTGCTTACACTTTCAGATCTATAGTGCTGTGAAATTGGCTGCTTCCTAAAACATGCAAATAAACTTTTTCGAGTAGAAAAGAGATTTTAGTCATTTTCGAGCGTCCATCCATGTCTGTACGCTACCGGTGCAAAAGTCCTGTCCGACAGGCACTTTACATATGATATCAGGGCTGGATAGTTACCCTCAGTCTTGATATTTTTCTCTTCCAGTCACTGGCGTGATCACTGCGGCAGTCATAGTTAATGGAAGAAGGAGTAGTTTGAAACTACGGCCACCCCATCCCAGATGCCACCCTTATCTCCTGCTTGAGTACACATGCTTTCCTAGGTTACCAATATAATAGTCGAGAATTCTCAAAATTTAGCACCATCCATTAAAAACATTATATGTTATTTCAAGTCGATATTAAAATAGAAACAAAAAATGCAGGTAAAAAAGTCTGTGCATAGTTCCGTTTACGCATTTCAGGCTTATATGTCCATATCACCAATTCTCTTTCTGTGCTCTAGCAGCCATAGCCTTGCATGGTCGGGGTGGTGACATGACTCTTTGCTGTGTCTTATCCGCAACACAGGAGCTCGTTTATCGTTCTTATTAAAAAACTGTAACCCTTTAAAGTTCTGTAGCCTTGTGTAGCCTCTCCATTACCGAAGTTCCTAGGAATAGAAAAGCCAATATGCCAATTACTGCTGTAGAACCACTCACAGCCTGAACAGGAAGAGGATGCCTGACGCTGGCTGTAAAGAGCAGGCTCTATTCTAGGGTATGGCACCCTATTGTTAGCAAACAAGAGTGAAGAGAATTGTTCCAAAGGTCATGAAATGGGTATAAAGGGGAAAACAATCCCAAGGTCATTCTCTCCTTGGTGACATAATTAGGTAACACAAGGCCCGGTTCACGTCTGAAGTCAAAAGTTCAGTTCGGAGGCTTTGTCGCAGCGGCGGCACCAGATCTGTTACATGATTGACATCAATGGCACCCACTGACTACAATAATGTCCATAGGGTTTCCTTTAAGATGGTTTTTCCTCATTTTTTATGGGAAATGCTATGGGAACTCCAATTAGATACTCCGATGTAGATGAGAACCTGGTGTAATAAGGGGGGTTCATTTAGCGACCCTTTCTCTAACATTTTCCCTACTTACCTATACTGCACAATCTGTCTTTCACGTTGTCACCAAGCCATTAGGCATTTTACTATTAAAACCAATTCTGCATGGTTTCTAGCTAGAAATATTCAGCTTTTCCCATCCAGAAAGCAACTATTTGTTGCGTGATGTGAATGATGAGCAGCTTCAGACAGAACACGGTCTAAGTAACCAATGCAGTAGTTTATTTACTGCTATGGTACAAATAGAAAGACATGATGGGCACCACAATATAATAAAGGGCTGCCAAGGTGACAAAGCATTATCTATGAATAAGGCACTGCAAGAGCACATATACAATGACGCACACCCGAAAATGATACAAAGATCACTTGTATTGCGACAATACACCAGAAAAAAAGTATTAAAAAGATTTAAAATAAGACATGAGGGCCATGTCAAGCCAACAGAGGAGGAAGCTGCAACTTTGTGGTGATATGGGTTGAATCTTTGCAGGGGGTCCCAGCCTTTATATCCAGTCATGGCCAAAAGTTTTGAGAATGACACAAATCTGATATTTTCACATGATCTGTTGCCCTCTGGTTTTTCTGTGTGTTTGTCAGATGTTTTTATCACATACAGAAATACAAGTGCAATCATATTATGATTAACAAAAGCTTTTCTTGACAGTTAGAATGAGTTCATGCAGCAAGTCAATATTTGTAGTGTTGACCCTTCTTCTTCAGGACCTCTGCAATTCTCCCTGGCATGCTCTCAATCAACTTCTGGACCAAATCCTGACTGATAGCAGTCCATTCTTGCACAATCAATGCTTGCATTTTGTCACAATTTGTTGGTTTTTGTTTGTCCACCCGTCTCTTGATGATTGACCACAAGTCCTCAGTGGGATTAAGATCTGGGGAGTTTCCAGGCCATGGACCCAAAATCTCTGTTTTGTTCCCTGAGCCATTTAGTTATCACCTTTGCCTTATGGCAAGGTGCTCCATCATGCTGGAAAAGGTATTGTTAATCACCAAACTGCTCTTGGACGGTTGGGAGAAGTTGCTCTTGGAGGACATTCTGGTACCATTCTTTATTCATGGATGTGTTTTTAGGCAAGACTGTTAGAGAGCCAATTCCCTTGGCTGAGAAGCAACCCCATACATGAATGGTTTCTGGATGCTTTACAGTTGGCATGAGACAAGACTGGTGGTATCGCTCACCTTGTCTTCTCCGAACAAGCTGTTTTCCAGAGTTCCAAACATTCGGAAAGGGGATTCCTCAGAGAAAATGACTTTACCCCAGTCTCAGCAGTCCACTCCCTGTAACTTTGGCAGAATATCAGTCTGTCCCCGATGTTTTTTCTGGAGAGAAGTGGCTTCTTTGCTGCCCACTTTGACACCAGGCCTTGCTCCATGAGTCTCCGCCTCACAGTGCGTGCAGATGCACTCACACCTGCCTGCTGCCATTCCTGAGCAAGCTCTGCACTGCTGGTAACCCGATTCCGAAGCTGAAACACTTGTAAAGAGACGGTCCTGGCGCTTGCTGGTCTTTCTTGGGCGCCCTGGAGCCTTTTTGGCAACAATGGAACCTCTTCCTTGAATTCCTTGATGGGTGCAATAGATTGTTGACTGAGGTGCAATCTTTCTAGCTGCGATACTCTTCCCTGTTAGGCCAGTTTTGTGCAGTGCAATGATGACTGCACGTGTTTCTTTAGAGATAACCATGGTTAACAGAAGAGAAACAATGATGCCAAGCACCAGCCTCCTTTTAAAGTGTCCAGTGGTGCGATTCTTACTTAATCATGACAGATTGATCTCCAGCCCTGTCCTCATCAACCCCCACACCTGCGTTAATGGAGCAATCACTGAAACGATGTTAGCTGGTCCTTTTAAGGCAGGCCTGCAATGAAGTGGAAATGTGTTTTGGGGGAAAAAGTTCATTTTCTAGGCAACTATTGAGTTTGCAATTTAAAATTGCTTTTTTAAGTGATCACTCTTTATAACATTCTGGAGTATATGCAAATTTGCCATTAAAAAACCTGATGCAGTAGACTTTGTAAAAATTTACATTTGTATCATTCTCAAAACTTTTGGCCATGACTGTACTATTCTTTTTCATTTTGGAGGGCTTTTGCCATTACCTTCTTATTCTGTTTACTTTATTTCTCGCACTTTTTGTAGTACATCACCTATTACATTATTACATTTTTCCCTTTATTTATTAGAAATTGGTTCTAGATACAATGTAGTGCAACAAACTTTGCTTACCTGCAGCTGTATACAGGATTTCTGACTGATGCAACACTCTTTGTTAGTGTCAGGGGTGCCCTGATTTCTCCCTGTCTACAGTAGAGCAACCACCCCAAAAAGGGCGACCCCGCACAGGAAACTATTGCTGAACAAACCTAAGCCAAAGCAGGGAGAAGACAGACAAACAGGACACAGACACAACATAAAACAAATGGAAAGTGATGTCAGGCAAGCTAAAGTCAAACCAGGATGGAATGCAGTACTAAAATCAGAGCCGGAGAGTAAATATATATATATATATATATATATTTTAGACTTTGACTCATACACTCCCCCGGCCACTTTATTAGGTACACTGTCCAAACTGCTCTTTTAACACTTAATTTTTCTAATCACCCAAATCACATGGCGGCAACTCAGTGCATTTAGGCATGTAGACATGGTCAAAAACAATCTCCTGCAGTTCAAACCGAGCATCAAGTATGGGGAAGAAAGGTGATTTGAGTGCCTTTGAACGTGGCATGGTTGTTGGTGCCAGAAGGGTGGTCTGAGTTTTTCAGAAACTGCTGATCTCCTGGGATTTTCACGCAAAAACCATCTCTAGGGTTTACAGAGAAGGGGTCCGAAAAAGAAAAAAACATCCAGTGAGCGGCAGTCCTGTGGGCGGAAATGCCTTGTTGATGCCAGAGGTCAAAGGGGAGAATGGGCAGAACTGGTTCGAGCTGATAGAAAGGCAACAGTGACTCAAATAGCCACCCGTTACAACCAAGGTAGGAGAAGGCATCTCTGAAGCACAGTACGGCCACTTGAGGCAAGATGGGCTAACAGCCAGCAGAAGACCACACCGGGTGCCACTCCTTTCAGCTAAGAACAGGAAACTGAGGCTCCAATTTGCCAAGCTCATCGAAATTGGGACAGTAGAAGATTGGAAAAACGTTCCCTGGTCTGATGAGTCTCGATTTCTGCTGCGAAAATTCGGATGGTAGGGTCAGAATTTGGCGTCAACAACATGAAAGCATGGATCCATCCTGCCTTGATAAACGGTTCAGGTTGGGGGGGGGGGTGTCATTGTGTTGAATATTTTCTTGGCACTCTTTGGGCCCCTTGGTACCAATTGAGCATCGTTGCAACCCCTTGTGGAAATCTATGCCACGAAGAAATGAGGCAGTTCTGAAGGCAAAAGGG
The DNA here is from genome assembly GCA_025379985.1 of Phyllomedusa bahiana. Lineage (NCBI taxonomy): Eukaryota > Metazoa > Chordata > Amphibia > Anura > Hylidae > Phyllomedusa > Phyllomedusa bahiana. The sequence goes on along the minus strand of JAODAL010001269.1, from coordinate 8,991 downwards.
GGTCCAACCCGTTACTAGCATGGTGTACCTAATAAAGTGGCCGGTGAGTGTATATTGGTTAATGAATATATATATATTATATATATTATATATATATATATATATATATATTATATATATATATATATATATATATATATATATATATATATATTATCATTAACCAATATATGAGCCAAAGTCTAAAATCAGAGGAAACACAATACTAGCAAATCCGCATGCACACAATAGCCAGGACACAGGAGCAATCACAGACACAGGATAAGGAAATGAACATTCTCCCAACCACGGATTGGCCTCATTAGGCTACGAACAGCACCCTGGCAGAGGCTGCAAACCGATCAGAAATCTTAAAGAGACGGCAACATACTGCTGACAGGTCACATGACCTACACCAGCCATCCTCAAACTGCGGCCCTACAGCTTTAGGGAGACTACAACTCCCATCATGCATTTATATAAAACTATAAACAGTGGGCCCTGATAGGGGGTTGTAGTTTCCCAACAGCTGGAAGGCTGCAGATTGAGGATGCCTGACCTACACTCTGATTAGCTGAAATACACTGTGCCTTTGATATTGACAAGAAGTCTGTTGCTCTGTACATTCCTAGGAGACTGACTTTGAACCTCTTATAGAGAGATTAGCTTCCGGGGCACACAACCATGCTGAGTGTTTCAACAAATGACAGGTGTCGGCAGTCAGAAATCCTGTATTTAGCTGCAGGTAAGCAAAATTACTGGTATTATTGTGTACCTAGAGGCAATTTCTAATGAACTTAAGACAAAAAAAAAAAAAAAAGTGGTCATCCAACACTGATTGAACTTTAGGTCACTGGGTATCTACTGGAGATATCCCAATTTTATGAATTTTTCGGCACTTTATAGATTGATCTCCTAATATTGCACATAGATTTTTTTAACTTACCTTGGGGTATTCTGTTTATGTATGCTGCAGGTACTTATATTATTTGTCTCTGCATTTACATTAGCTCAGACTTGGCCTTTTTCGTTAATTTTTTTTTAACAGTCCTGTCTATTTGACATACCTTTTTGGCCATTTAGGCTATGTTCATATGGCGTAATTGTAGGGCGCACAGTACGCCCCGCAATTACGGCTGGTGTTTGGGAGTCACGCCGATTGGCGCATACCCCCGCGACGTGGGGGAGGGAGGGGGGGCGGCAGCCCACCGGCCCCATAGACTGTCATTACTCCCCGCGCATACAATACGATCGTACTGTACGCCCGGGGAGAGGAGGTGTAATCCATTGTTCTCTATGAGAACTATGAATTACCTAATTTTGTCACGCATCTCGCTCGTATTAGAGCGCAAATACGACGCGAAATGCGTGCTGAAATTAGCCCGTGTGAACATACCCATAAATGCTTTAATCCGTTTTTCTGATGTATTGTCTCAATAAAAATTATGTTTGGATCATTTTTGGGTGCCTGCCCCTGAAGTCGTATTTCTGTACTATTTTTTTGTTGTAGATTACCGCTATAGGCATCATCCAGTTACTAGAAAACAGTGAAAAGAATTAAGCTATGGTAGCGCAAAGTGAGAATGTACCATGAAGGGGAAAAAAGCCTATGTAACCATGCTGCACTGTCAATGATAATTTGAGGCCTGAATTGCAAGCTGGTCAGAAGGTTAATCTACTGTATTACGTGCACTGCACTTGAACTCGACATCTATAAGAATAGACAGAGAACACTTCATAAGATTCATGTGCCATCCACTGTGAAAATATAGAATATACTCCACTAGAAAAAAAAATAAAAACCATCAGTCTTACATAGCTTCTTGCTATGTAATGACTGCTTCACATAAGGAAACAAGCATGCAGATAAGGCTGGCGAAGGACACCATCTGTCTTTGTATTGCATGATGCTGACCACTAATAAGATCTATGATCAAGCAGCGAAACTATGAATGGATTCTGCAGAATGCTTCATAGGTAGATCCAGACGGCTGTGAGATCAACTTAGAATAGGTCTCGGTCATAAACAATTTGCATTCATTCATGGCCTAGATTGTTTCTTATTGCTTAAAGGGGTTTTGCCACAATCTCATTTCATACCTCCTGCATCCAGCTCTTCAGCTCTCTGTGCTCAGAAGGGGGCGTGTGTGATATGTTTGAATTGCAGATCATGTGACCCAGCAGGATGACGACATCACCAGGCCTTTCCTATCTCTAATCAAAGAAAGGTTTGTTTATGTGTAGAACTGTAAGTAGCTACATTGTAGCTCAGTGGTAAAACTTTTGCCTCCAAACAAGTGTCCTCGGTTCAAATCCCTTCAGGAACCAAACCTGTGGATTTTATTTCTCTTTATCAATACACAGACCTCAGTGAGGTTTCTTTTTATTTATTTGCACTGTTTGACTAATTACTAAGGAGTACAGAGGACAGGAGAAAAGTGACAGTGCCTGGGGTTTGAACACTCAGTAACTGCCTGAGAGGAGAGGTGCTGTCTGAGCGTCTGACCAGCACTGAGGAGCTATCAGCCCTGGTCGTATCCCCTGGAGACGAGCTGTAAACAACGGATCACTAAAGGAGCAGCTAAAACAAAAACGGTGCAGAGTTTTTAATGATGGTGACTGGCGAAAATGTTTATTATTTAATTTACAAACTTCCCACGTCAATTTTACTTCCTGGCAAAACCCATTTAAAAGTGCAATAGTAACCAGCTTCTGCCTGGGGTTCCCTTCTAACAAACAAGGACCATCTAGCGCAAACAACCCCTCCACTAACAGACCCATGTTGCCTGTTAGTGACTACATTTTGGCACTCTATGCACACCTACCCTATGTCACATACACACTTAACAGCATGTGACGTGGATGTCACTTCAAGGGGTTAATCTATAGCCACTTACTTTCCACTCAAGTGACAAGTTGAGCAAAAATCACACCCCAACACAGTCCACGCACCCCAAAAGATACGGCACCACCACCTTTCAAGTGAAGTGGAAGGACGAGGTCACCCAAAAATACTGCTCACAGGGTTAAAGCATGGTAACTAAAGGGTATGGATTCTTAGGGCATACAAAAGACCAAACTTCTTAAAGTTTTAAGCTACTTTTGAGGTACAGTGCATACAAAAATAAAGATAAAATAAGATGCCATACATACATGCATTAAAAGTCATAAATAAAAGGGAGAAATCTTAGGAAACACCTAACATTTAAAATGCAGATCTTCTGTTGCTTGGGAAAAAGAAGGAATTGGAACACAGCTCAGATGATGGCTGAACTCCACGCTGTGAACAAGTTTTTTCTGTTGCCATCAAATTTTATAGTATGAAAACTCAGTACAAATTTCAGAGCTGCCCATCAGTTCATTAAGGTAACTTGTTGACCCTGACTGGTGGTTAGCTGCTAAGGACTAGGGCCTGTTTGAACCACTGTAATGTGTTGGGGGGAGGGAATGCTAAGGTTGAATGGACAGACCTTCCTGTCCATCCTTTGAAGTAGATAAAACTCCAGGCTCCATGTCAAGAGTCACACTTGGAGATAACCTGTTACCATCACCCTCAATAAACCAGACCTAGTGGTTTCTGACCGGAAGTAAACATTTGACCTCAGAGGCTTATTTTCCGTACAGGCCATATAATAAGCCACTTCATGGCAATGTCAAACAAGCATATGAGATTACTTATGAATTCATGGTGTATCATGTAGTAGCCTTGCAAACACTGGTAGAGGTACATAGTGAATAGCATAAAAGTAGCACAGATAGGGGCCCTCTGTTATGAGTGGTAGATTTACTCTACTATCAATACATAAAAAATAGGTTTTGATACCACAAGCAAGACAAAGAATTGCAAAAAAACATTAAAAGGGGTATTCTCAACACATTGATGAGCTTTCAACATATAGGCAGAGGTAAATAAAGACTATTATCTAATACCTTGCTGTTCGGATTTTGTTTTCTTTTAAAGCTAGAGCAGTTTTTCTCTCCTGCCTGTGTATACAAGCTTCCCTAGGTTATCGACCACCTCTCTTTGTTCTAGAAGTCATAGCCAGAATGGTGATATCACTCCCTGCTGTGTGATATCAGCAGCACAGGAGCTTGTTTACCTTTATTACTGACAAACTATAACCTTTAGGGTATGTTCACACAGCTGATTTTGACGTGGTTTTCGAAGAGGTTTTTGGAGCATTTCCGCTTCCAAAACGCCTCCAGAGTTTTTTCATTTCCTATGTAAAACAGTGTTGTAGTTCACACATGACGAGGTTTTTACATGCTTCCTTGGAAGCTGTTTTGGCCGCTGAAAAAGAAGTGCCAAGTCAATTCTTGAAGTCTTTTTAGGCGTGTTTCTCAGCGCATTTTGTGACGTGTTTTTCGGCTTGTTTTTTTACCTATTAGTTTGTATGGGTGAAAACCGTGTTAAAAACCTTGTCCAAAACCTTGTTCAAAAATACGTAAATAATGTGCCGAGAACCACGTCTAAAACCTCTTCTAAAAAACGTGTTGCAGGCGAGGTTTTGATGCTGTTTTGGGAGCGAAAACGCTCCGAAAACAGCGTCAGAATCAGCCGTGTGGAAATACCCTAAGAGGTCTGCAGCATTCTGTTCTGCTGTTAAAACCCCTCCATCACCATTGTCCCTCTAGCAGGCTCAGCTAGGAATAGCAGAATGTCAGTTACTGCCATAGACAACCACAGCCTGAACCAGGCAGTGGGAGTCTGAAGCTGGCTGTAAAGAGCAGGCTCTGTAAAACAGCCTGATGAGAAAATCCCTTTAATCAAATGAATGGCAAACTGCTACAAAAAGAGTGAAGACCCTGACCAAATTCAACTAGGAAAGGGAGAAGCAGATGATGCTGGTCACATCGCAAGTTAAGTTGTAGACTATCCTAAAGAGATTTTTTTTTGGTTACTTTTGAGGGTTTCAAAGGTTGAATATAGAGTCTGATGCATTTAGATAGAACATTTCATGTTATGATGGATGCACAGGGAAAATCTTGGAGATGGTTGTGTGAGGAGCAGACATAAGGAGAGCAAAGAAGGAGGTCTTCTGAGGTTATGGACACCCTTGTATGTCACTGATCATATTTGAACTGCATATGAGCTACGGAAGGGATTGGCTAAGAAGGATTAGGGAAGCAAGATGGTTTAATTGAGCAGAGTGGACTAGAGGGGTGCAAGAATATTAGACGAGAGGTCACAGAAGAATGCTGCAGTAATCCAGAAGGAAAATGATGAGTGCACGAAATAGCATTTTTGTTAACTCGAGGTTAGGGAATAAACAAATGTGGGAAATATATTTTTTTAGATTGATGCAGCAGAATGTAATAAGGACATAGATGTTTGGTTTGAAAGACAGAGTGGAATCAAAAGTTATTTCAAGGCAGTGGAGTTGGGAAACTGGGGAAAGTATGGAGGTCATTGACTTTCATTGATAGTTCTGATGAGGGTTGATTGGGATGTGGGTAAAATAGTGAATTCGGTTCTCTTCATGTTGAGGTTTAGAAAGCAGGAAGATAAGAAGGAGGATATAAAGATTATGAAATCCCGGATAGCAGAGAGATAGTGTTGAGTGTCAAGTATGTAAAAACCGCACTGAAAGCTACTGGATTCCATTAGTTCCCCACAGTCAAAAGTACATGCAGAAGAGTAGGGGTTCAAGGACGGAACTTTCCAGGACCCCAACAGATAGAGGGCGAGGTGAAGAATTGGTTTATTTAGGAACTCTACCATCAGTCGATAATGAGTAGATGAAGAGGAACTATTAAATAGCACCAGCACCAGCCACAAAAGAAAAGGTACTCCAATAGCTCTACTCTAGTAGGCAATAAACAGCAAACGTACAAAAAGTAATATTACAGGTTCTCTGCTACGTAGAGGCATTGAACAGCTATGGTTAGACAGTTAAAGGGAATGTGTCATCAAAAAATGAGTCATTGTTTAAGTCCCATTTTTATGTTAAATAAATTTGTTAGGATTTTTTTTTTTTCAGATCACTTTCAATATTTTTTAATAATTCTTAAGTCTTGCGTTTTCACATTGGCCACTAGGCCTGGTTTGCACTGCTTTACAGCAGTCAGAGAGATGCTTTACAGTAGCTTGACGCACATAGGAGACTTAAAGGGGTTTTGCTACAATCTCATTTCATACCTCCTGCATCCAGCTCTTCAGCTCTGTGTGCTAAGAAGGGAGCGTGTGTGATTTGTTTGAATTGCAGATCATGTGACCCAGCAGGATGACATCACCAGGCCTTTCCTCACTCTAGTCAAAGAAAGCTCTGTTTATGTGTAGAACTGTAAGTAGCTACAATGTAGTTCAGAGGTAAAACTTTTGCCTCCAGGCACAAGGGTCCTCGGTTCAAATCCCTGCAGGAAATAAACCTGGGGATTTTTTTTTTCTCTTTATCAATGCACAGACCTGATTGAGGTTTCTTTCTTATTTATTTGCACTGTTTGACTAATTACTAAGGAGAACAGAGGACGGGAGTAGAATGACAGCACCTGGGGTTTGAACACTCAGTAGCTGCCTGAGAGGAGAGGTGATGTCTGAGCATGTGCGGCCAGGACTGAGGAGCTCTCAGCCCTGGTTGTATCCCCTGGAGACCAGCTGTAAACAATGGATCACTAAAGAAGCAGCTAAAACAAAAACGGTCCAGAATTTTTAATAATGATGAATGGGGAAAATGTTTGTTATTTCATTTACAAACTTCCCACATCAATTTTACTTCATGGTAAAACCCCTTTAAGACTGACTCAGTCCCATTCACTTCTATAGGAGAGTTTTGTAGTCATGCTCTGTGACCTGGGAATAAGTCACTGTGCAGGGAGGTGAAAGGGTGAACTGTGACTATCTTCTCTTGTGACTGGTGGATCCTGTGTTATCTATTCACACTGGTGTCTCCTTTCAGTTTGACCCTCTTTGTTCTGATAATGAGCAGACAACTGAGAATCTTTCTGTAAATAACAGGAAGTGTCAGACTATTTCCCTAGTAACCAAAGTGAAAACTGCAGGACTTAAGAATTATTAAAAAATATTGAAAGTGATATGGAAAATTTTTAAAAAATATATAACCAAAAATTCTTAAAAAATGTGTTGGACATAAAAATGTGAGTTAAACAATAAGTAATTTTTGATGACACATTCCCTTTAAAGGAGTTGTCTATCTTGTAGCAGAATGAAACAAGCTGCTTCTGAGGCTCCATTAAAAAAAAAAAAAAAAAAAAAAATATTTACCTTCCTCCGGTCCTTGGTTCCAGCCGCTGTGTCTTACTGACTGGCTCTGGTGGTCACTTTCCATTAATTTACATCACTGTTCGGAAGCGAATGGTGATATAAGCAGAGGCATGTGACCGCTGCAGCGGTGCCGTCCCTGTTTAGAAGTTCAAGAATTTATTTTACTGGGGCCCCAGGAGCTGCATGTTTGATTTTGTTATGAGGTTGACAACCCCTTTAAGCCAACATAGGAAATAGTAGTGGATGTAGGCTTTTCTTCTTATAACAGAGTACAGGTAATAGATGTCGTAGTAGAATTGTTGTCAGAAAGGATATGTACAGAGCATGCATGAAGCAAAAATATATTCCAACACATTCCAAACATAGGCAACATGCTGAAAATAATAGGACACTAAGTCATGACAGTTTGTGCTTTTATTTTTTAAATCCCCAAGAGGACTCGGATAAAAGGAAATTGGAAATTACTTCTGCTTCCTAATTCACCACCCCTTTAAAGTGACATGGAATAATTTCTTTGAAAGCATAAAGAAAATATCAGTTATGGAAACACAGATCATCACAAAACATGCGAGAGGGAACAAAGCCCGGGTGAGATCTGATTAGTTCTGCAGATTTATTTCATTCCTCAGAATCCACATCATCACCCAAGCTTGCGTCGTGTTATTCAGAATAGGAAACTCAAAGGCGAAGAAGTCAGAACCATGGAAAAGAACACTATTCCACTGTCTCTACAAATTATTCACATCTACTGAGCCAACCAAACTAATTTAAATGAGTTGTCTGATTTTATAACATAATTTATTTAGCCTTTTTATTGCTTTTAGTAATCATTCCCTGGTTGTATGCCTGCGCGCCACCTTTTGGCCGTGCAGGTCTACAACTTTTAAAACTTAGGTGAACTTTGCTTTCTCAGCTATCAAACTCCCCCAGTGTTGTTCAATACATGACCCCTTTCATTGATCTCTATCTTCCATTCAGAGAAAAAAAAAAAAAAAAAAAAAAGTACAAGTTAAAAGATATGATTTCAATTTTACAAATAATGTTTTAAATGAGCCATAACCATTTAAAATTTTTCAGTTATTTAATTATTAGAATTTAATGTATTTTTATGGTTTTTTTTAAGTTTTTTCAATTGATGTTTCTTTGAATTTATCATGTGGGCATTAACCCTTTTTTCCCCCTTTTTGGGGGTGAACAACAATTAGCTCTATTTATAAAGGTTCAATCTCTGTTTGTTCACGTCATAACCTGAGGAAGCAGAGCAGGCGTCTCTGTGAACGCGGTTGTGTTAATAAAATTTTTTTAGACACTATTTTTCGGTCGGTACCAAGTGTCTTTTCATTTAGCTATTCAGCTTTTAAATCTTACTGCCTTGAGCGCTTCCAGTGACTTGCTACCAGTTTGTTTATTCAACTATTCTTTCACAGTGAAAACTCTCCTATAGACGTCTATGGGACAGAAACTGTCTTAAGAATCCTATGGGCATGAAGCTGCTGTAAAGTATCTCTGGATGCTGTTAAAAACGTGCAAGCAAGAATGTCTTCCCCACAATCATATATAAGACGGCCCGAATAGAGAAATTTTACAATCAGGAAAAAAAAACAACTGAGAGGAAAAGCATATGGATCAGGGGCTTGATTTAATAAGTAAAAAAAAAAAAAAAATTGGCGACAGATTCTCTTTAAAGGGAATGGGTATTAAACCAAAAAAGGGGAAAAGCATAAAATATAACTTTTAATAAGACTATTAAAACAATAGCACCACTAAAGGACAAACACTGACAAAAAACA